>JAANYP010000315.1:201723-221837 GCA_020465985.1 Centrapalus pauciflorus
GGAACATGCAGCAGTAGTTGTCCAGTTTCAGCAGTGTCTATCATACGTTTCTAACATACAATTAAGTAATCAAAAAACAAGCAGCAGCAGATGTTTCCATACAAGTCAGTAATAATCACCAATAAGTGCCGAAACATATGCAAGTAAGTAATGCAATCTGTCACTCACAGCGGTCCTGAGCAATGCAAGTAATCAAGGAACATGCATCAGTAGTTGTCCAGTTTCAGCAGTGTCTATCATACGTTCCTAACATACAATTAAGTAATAAAGGAACACGCAGCAGCAGATGTTTCCATACAAGTCAGTAACAATCACCAATATGTACCGAAACATATACAAGTAAGTAATGCAGTTTGTCACTCATAGCGGTCCTGAGCAATGCAAGTAATCATGGAACATGCTGCAGCTGTTGTCCAGTTTCAGCAGTGTCTATCATACGTTCCTAACATACAATTAAGTAGTCAAGGAACAAGGAGCAGCAGATGTTTCCTTACAAGTCAGTAACAATCACCAATAAGTACCGAAACATATGCAAGTAAGTAATGCAATCGGTCACTCACAGCGGTCATGAGCAATGCAAGTAATCAAGGAACATGCAACAACAGTTGTCCAGTTTCAGCAGTGTCTATCATACGTTCCTAACATACAATTAAGTAATCAAGAAACAAGCAGCAGCAGATGTTTACTCAAAATGAAGGATCAACATTAGAAAGCGTGCTTGGTTGTTTTGCGAACAAACGGGAGCTTGATTCCGACAATATTTAATCATTCCATTGAGAACATCCTGGAACATCTTGGATTTTGATCTTGTGATAGGTCCGATCTTCCACCTTAACGGATCTTCGTCATCTCGGTCCTTGGACAGGTTCTCATTATTCCCCTCCTCTTGAAAGTGATTTGTCCTCAAATCTTCACCTGCATCAAACAGAGTCAAGTCAGTTACATTAAAAACATCATGAACATTATACTCATCTGGAAGATCAAGTTTGTAAGCAATGTCATTGATTTTCTGCAACACTTGAAATGGTCCATCTCCTCTTGGCATTAACTTTGACTTCCGTTTTGTTGGAAACCGTTCCTTCCGCAAATGAAGCCACACCCAATCTCCTGGTACAAAAATAATCTTTCTTTTTCCCTTGTTTGCTTGTTGTTCATACTTCTTGGTGCGCTCTTCAATGTTGTGTTTTGCCTGCTCATGGATTTGCTTGACAAATTCCGCCTTCTTCCTGCCATCTAAATTCAAATACTCATTCACAGGTAAAGGAGTTAAATCCATAGGAGTTAGTGGCTTAAATCCATACACAATCTCGAAAGGTGAAAACTTAGTAGCAGAATGCACATTTCGATTATATGCAAACTCAACATGGGGTAAGCATTGCTCCCAAGTTTTCACATTTCTCCCCACTATTGATCTTAATAAAGTACCAAGTGTACGATTCACAACTTCAGTTTGTCCATCCGTTTGGGGATGACAATTTGTAGAAAACAAAAGCTTTGTTCCCAATTTTCCCCACAACGTTTTCCAAAAGTAACTTAAAAACTTTGTGTCCCGATCCGAGACGATAGTTCTTGGCATGCCATGCAATCTAACCACTTCTTTGAAAAGCAAATCTGAAATATGTGAGGCATCATTGGTTCGATTGCATGGAATGAAATGCGCCATTTTCGAAAACCGATCAACAACCACAAATATCGAATCTTTGCCATTTTTAGTTTTTGGCAATCCCAACACAAAATCCATAGAAAGATCAACCCATGGTTCACTTGGTATAGGCAGAGGAGTGTATAAACCATGAGGTTGAACCTTTGATTTGGCTTGTTTACAAACAATGCACTTTTCACAAACTTTTCCAACATAAACTTTCATTTTTGGCCAAAAGAAATGTTCCTGCAAAATATTCAATGTTTTTGCCACACCAAAATGACCCATAAGACCTCCACTATGTGCCTCCCAAACTAAAAGTTCACGTAAAGAAGTGTTTGGAATGCAAAGCTTTGATTCTTTGAACAAAAATCCATCATGTATGAAAAACTTTTCAAAAGAGCCCTTTTCACAACTTTGAAAAATCATACCAAAATCCACATCTTCACGATACAACTCTTTGATTTGTTCAAAACCCAGAATTTTAGAGTCAAGAGAAGAGAGTAAAGAGTACCTTCGTGAAAGTGCATCAGCCACAATATTTTCCTTACCTTTCTTGAATCGGATGACAAATGGAAATGTCTCAAGAAACTCCATCCACCTAGCATGTCTCTTGTTGAGCTTTTGTTGTCCTTTTAGAAACTTCAAGGACTCATGATCAGAATGAATGACAAACTCCTTGGTCCACAAATAGTGTTGCCAAGTTTTTAGTGCTCGAACCAAGGCATACATCTCTTTGTCATATGTGGGATAGTTTAAAGTTGCACCACTTAACTTTTCACTAAAATATGCCAATGGTTTTCCTTCTTGCATTAAAACCGCACCAATTCCAACACCCGATGCATCACACTCAATCTCAAAAGTTTTATCAAAATTTGGCAAAGAAAGCAAAGGAGCATGAGTTAAATGAAACTTCAGTTTTTTAAAAGCTTGCTCTTGCTCTTTGCCCCATTTAAAACCAACATTCTTTTTAATCACTTCGGTGAGTGGTGATGCCAAGGTGCTAAAGTTTTTCACAAATCGGCGATAAAAACTTGCAAGACCATGAAAACTCCTCACATCACTTACGCTCTTTGGAGTTGGCCAATCTTGAATAGCCTTTACCTTTTCTTCATCAACAGATATTCCATGAGAACTAACCACATTTCCAAGAAATACAATGTGGTCGGTACAAAAAGTGCACTTCTTCCAGTTCGCATAAAGTTGTTCCTTCCTAAGCACACTCAAAACACACGTTAGATGCTCAATATGATCATTCAAACTCTTAGAATAAATCAAAATATCATCAAAGTAAACGACCACAAATTTCCCAATAAAATCACGCAAAACATGGTTCATTAATCTCATGAACGTACTTGAAGCATTAGTTAACCCAAAAGGCATAAATAACCATTCATATAAACCATGCTTTGTTTTGAAAGCTGTTTTCCATTCGTCACCATCATTCATGCAAATTTGATGATACCCGCTCTTTAGATCAATCTTTGAAAACAACTTTGAGCCATACAATTCATCAAGCATATCATCTAATCGAGGGATTGGATGGCGATACTTTACTGTGATGTTGTTGATGGCACGACAATCTACACACATCCTCCATGATCCATCCTTCTTAGGTACCAGCAATACGGGAACCGCACATGGACTCATGCTTTCTCGAATCCATCCTTTCTCAAGTAATTCCTTAACTTGCCTTTGCAACTCTTTGGTTTCTTCCGGATTTGTTCTATACGCCGGCTTGTTTGGAATGGAAGATCCTGGAACAAAGTCAATTTGGTGTTCGATCCCACGAATTGGTGGCAATCCATTGGGAATTTCCTCGGGAAACAAGTCTTCAAATTCCTGCAAAAGAGATTTAATTTTGCTCGGGAGAATACCGGCCAAATCATTTGAGATTAAATAAGCTTCTTTGATCAAAAGAAGCACAAAAGACATCTCCGAATTCAAGGCTTCCTTTATTTCACTCCTTCTTGCAAATGCACAATATTGACTTTCCTTTTCACCCACAAATGTTTTCTTATCTTTTTGTTTTTCATTTGAACCTCTTTTGTGTTCATTATTTTCATTAGGCTCACCTTCTTTGTTTTTC
Source organism: Centrapalus pauciflorus (assembly GCA_020465985.1). NCBI lineage: Eukaryota > Viridiplantae > Streptophyta > Magnoliopsida > Asterales > Asteraceae > Centrapalus > Centrapalus pauciflorus. The sequence goes on from JAANYP010000315.1 coordinate 205,455, forward strand.
ACATCCCTTTGAAGTCGGACTTGATCTTCATAAACTTGACTCGGTGACATCGGCACAAGAGTTATGGCTTTGGTTTTATGAACAAGAGTGTACTTGTTGGTGAAGCCATCATGTTTCACATGTCGATCGTATTGCCATGGCCTACCAAGTAGCAAATGACTTGCTTGCATAGGTACCACATCACACAACACCTCGTCTTCATACTTACGAATGCAAAATGACACCAACACTTGTTTCGTCACACGCACCTCACCACTATCATTAAGCCATTGGAGTTTATATGGCTTTTGATGCTTCATCGTCGGCAATCCTAGCTTTTCAACCATGGAAACACTAGCCACATTAGTACAACTCCCACCATCAATGATAACACTACATACCTTGCCTTGAACATAACACCGAGTGTGAAAGAGGTTTTCCCTTTGTGCATCATCTTCTTCCTTGGAAAGAGTGCTTAAGGCTCACCTTGCAACCAACAATTCTCCTTCTACAGCCAACTCTTCTTCACCATCCGTATCTTCTTGTGATGATTCGGAAGAATCTGTTTCAATTTCTCCATTTTCTTTAAGCACCATTACAAGCTTATTTGGACATTGACTTGCAATGTGACCCCTGCCAAGACACTTAAAACATTTTATGTCACGAGCTTTAGAGGCACCAGAATGACCTTTCTCCTTGGAAGGGCTTGTTGGTTTTGGACCAGAGTGCTTAAGGCTCGCCTTGCAACCAACAATTCTCCTTCTACAGCCAACTCTTCTTCACCATCCGTATCTTCTTGTGATGATTCGGAAGAATCTGTTTCAATTTCTCCATTTTCTCTAAGCACCATTACAAGCTTATTTGGACATTGACTTGCAATGTGACCCCTGCCAAGACACTTAAAACATTTATGTCACGAGCTTTAGAGGCACCAGAATGACCTTTCTCCTTGGAAGGGCTTGTTGGTTTTGGACCAGATTTGGGTTAAAAGATGATGAACTTTCAGGCCTTTTGGAGCTACCCGCCTTCCAGGTATTCGTTCTTGATCCACCCCCTCTCTTGAGTTGCTTTTCAATTTTAACCGCCATGTGGACCATGTATTCAATCTCCACATAATGGTGCATCTCAACATGATCACGAATTTCACAATTGAGGCCATTTAACAACCTGGCCATGGTAGCTTCTCGATCCTCTTGAATGTTGGCTCGGATCATGTGTAACATCCAAGTTACCACAAACAGTACACGTCATAATATTTCATTTCATTTAATAATAAATATTACTAATTGTTTGATACCACAGGTCCATCTGCCTGAATACTTAATTACAAAAATATATTAAGATCAAATGGTGGTCTAAACTAGCTTCTAAATCTTCAATCAGAGTGCGGAAGACTGAACAAGCTACCCGAGACCACATCATCTTTTCAAAAATAGGCGTCAGCAAAAGTCCAAAAGTCTGCTATTCATCAAATGTCCAGATTCACTTAGCCTGGGACGAACTACCTGCTATGGTCTTGCCTTTATCAGCTTTTCCTGAAAAAGAATTGTCATGACAGAGTAAGCTGTAACATCCAAGTTACCGCAAACAGTACACGTCATAAAATTTCATTTCATTAAGTAATAAATATTACTAATTGTTTGATACCACAGGTCCATCTGCCTGATTACTAAATTACAACAATATATATTAAAGATCAAATGGTGGTCTTAACTAGCTTCTAAATCTTCAATCAGAGTGTGGAAGACTGAACAAGCTACCCGAGACCGCATCATCTTTTCAAAATAGGCGTCAGCAAAAGTCCAAAAGTCTGCTATTCATCAAATGTCCAGAATCACTTAGCCTGGGACGAACTACCTGCTATGGTCTTGCCTTTATCAACTTTTCCTGAAAAAGAGTTGTCATGACAGAGTAAGCTAACATTGCTTAGTGAGTTAACAGAGTTCCATTAGTTACCACACACATATAACATACTATCAGTTCCTGTCGGCAATACGTCAGAGACGGCAAAAAGGTTGGGAGACAACCCAGTTTGTATTCCCCTGTGTAAGGCCGAAGCCCTACGGAAAATGTATGGAAACAAGTCAAATAGGAAAGGAATCTGCAGAATTCCCTCCTGTGAATGGAGATCTCACATTCGGTCCTGTCGGATAATGCAGTATGCAGCGGCAAGTATATCAACAGTCAAGTAAGCAGTAAGCATGATAAGTATTTACATAAAATGTAAAAGTGAACATGCAATCAAGGCAATTCAAGTGTCTAGCTTCAGTAATGTCAATAGTACGTTTCTATGATACAATATAGTATTAAAGAAACATGCAGCAACAATCGGAAGTTTCCATACAGTCAATACATTCACCAATAAGTATCGAAATATATGCAAGTAATTAATGAAATCTGTCACTCACAGTGGTCCGTAGTCAGATAATGCTTAACGAATTAAGCGGTTCAGTTTACTCTGTCAAATCGACGGGTTCCTGCATTTCAGTTTCAAGTCTGGCATATTAATGTCAAGTCTGTGACATAATCTATATAACCCTAGTTACATATTCAGGTTATTGTCAATTCTGGCTGTCGAGTCTGAGGTAGTTCCTATCGTCCCAAGGTGAGTCTATTCTTATCAGATTAATACGATTCATCTAATTACATATGTGTGGCCTTGAAATAAAGCCAATCATATTACTAGCTAGGTGCATCATGACATACGATTTCTAAGAGTTCATTCAGTGTCTGTTAATTCATTTGTGCATAAAATAGATGTGCAACTAGAATTTGTGAGTTTTATCATAATCATATTATACTTTTAATTACAATAGGTTGATTAATCACTTAATCTGATTTTAGGAATTTAACTTTGGCTTGGAACTAAATTAGATTCGAATATAGCCAATTTGAATTTATGGAGACTGATTCGAATAGCCTTAATTCAAGTCTATGGAGATAGGTTCGAAACACACCTATTCGAGTCTAAGGAGTTAGATTCGAAACACACTCATTCAAGTTTAAGGGATTAGATTCGAAGCACACCCATTTCGAGTCTATGGGATTAGATTCGAAGCACACCCATTTCGAGTCTATGGGATTAGATTCGAAGACAACCATTTCGATTCTAGAGGGAAATAGATTCGAAATCAGCCTTTTCGAATCTATACATGAATTTCTCGAATTTGTTCTTCTCGTTCATCGTTTTTCCAGGTTTTATCAACTTAAACATGAACATAAATGAGGGAGAAATAGTTACTAACCTTCGTCCAAGCTATATTCTTCGACTATAGAGTTTTCCAAGCCAAAACAGGTCCTAAACGAGGGCAAATCAGCTTCGAATGAATAGAATTTGAGCAAACTCGAGTTTGCTCTTTCAAAACCGAACCAAAAGACAGAAAAAGGGTCGAATTTACCTCAAATCGGAACCAAATCGAACATGCAATGACAGAATATTGTAGAGCTTGACGATCTCTATCCGTTGACGTATAAATCACGAGAATCCGACGGTTCGTTTAGGAGAAATTCTAGAGAGAAGTCAGATTGTAGAGAGAGAGAGAGAGAGTTCTAGTTTTCCAAACCAAGGGAATGAGGAGGTGATGCTCTATTTATAGAAAATAGAGAGAAAAATCAGATTTTCTACTGAATTTCCGGAATTGACCAACTTTTATTCCCAACACTCCGATTTGCATTTCAGATGCAAATAATAGCAAAGAAGTTCTAGATTTGCTATAATTGTCTTTTAGTCATATTTTTATTCATTTTAGTCCGTTCCGTCATTTTCAGTCTTTAATTTGTCAAGTAGCTGAATTTTAATTATTAACTTTATTTCAGCTAATTTGGGGCAACTTTTCATAATTAATTATAACTTAAAATAATTAACTATTTAAGATTCATGATTTCGGTTAATTACTAATAATTGGATAAAATTGCTTTATTATCCAAAGTCTGATGCTGTAATTTATATTTAATAAATTACGGGCTGTTACAATCTTCCCCCGTTAAATTGATTTCGTCCTCGTAATCGACTAAAACAGGAATAATTTCGGATACTTCTGCCTAATCTCGTCTTCTCGTTCCCAAGTTTGCGCAGATCCCTTATGGTATTTCCATTGAACTAACACCATTGGAATTTCCTTGTTGCGCAATTTCGAAATCTTATGATCGATTATACGCTCGGGCTCTTCTTCGTATCGCAACTGCTCATCAATTTGCACGTCTTTCCAAGGAATCACAGCTTCAGCGTCAGCTAAACACTTTCGAAGATTACTCATATGAAATACATCATGAATCCCAGTCATTTCGGCAGGCAGCTTTAATCTGTAGGCTTGCAATCCTATACGCTCGAGAATTTCAAAAGGACCCACAAATCGAGGGCTCAACTTCCCCCGTTTGCCGAACCTTACTATTCCTTTTCTTGGCGAGACTTTCAACAACACTTTATCTCCAACTTCAAACGCAATTGGTTTCCGTCTTCTATCATGATACTTCTTTTGTCTGTCTTGAGAGGTCTGAATCCGCTGTCGAATCAACTGTAGTTGGTCGTGTGCTTCCTGCAAAATCGCTGGTCCAGAGATCGGGCGTTCACCTGTTTCCCTCCAACAGGTTGGAGTTCGGCATCGACGTCCGTACAAAAGCTGATAGGGAGGCATACCAATAGTTGAGTGATAACTATTGTTATAAGCAAACTCCACAAACGGCAGGTGAGTATCCCAACTTCCACCGAGATCAATCACACAGGCACGTAACATATCTTCTAAGGTCAAAATCGTTCTCTCACTTTGCCCGTCAGTTTCTGGATGATAAGCGGTGCTCATCTTAAGTTCAGTTCCTAATCCATTCTGAAAAGCCTTCTAAAAACGAGAAGTAAATCTGCTGTCACGGTCCGATACTATAGACAATGGCACACCATGTCTAGTCACGATTTCCTTTACGTACAATTCAGCTAACTTTTCGAGGCGTTCATCTTCACGTATGGGTAGGAAATGGCTGACTTAGTAAGTCGATCCACTATTACCCATATAGAGTCATGATTCCGCTTAGTCCTGGGCAGCTTCGTCACAAAGTCCATGGTTATGTGGTCCCACTTCCATTCCGGGATTGGCAATGGTTGTAGTTCCCCATACGGCTTCTGATGTTCCGATTTGACTTGTAAACAAGTCAGGCAATTTTCTACATATCGTCCAACGTCCTTCTTCATTCCATGCCACCAATATTCCGTTTTCAAATCTTGGTACATTTTAGTAGAACCAGGATGTACCGAAAATTTCGACATATGAGCTTCCGACAGAATTTGATCACGAATACCTCCTAATCTAGGGACCCATATTCTATTCATGAACCGTCTAAGACCACGATTATCAAGGGTCAGCTTGGTCACATAAGTAACCATACGTTCAGATTTCAAGTTCTCATCTCGAATGGCTTCGGTTTGAGCGGCAATAATCGACTCAGGCAAGGCAGACTCCAAAACAACAGAAGTCAAAGCATAACATCGGGTATAATGGTCTTGTCCGGTTTTGCGGCTTAGGGCATCTGCTACAATGTTTGCTTTACCTGGATGGTAAAGGATCTCACAGTCATAGTCTTTAATCAATTCCATAGATCGCCTTTGTCGCATATTCAGCTCTTTTTGGTCAAATATATACTTCAGACTCTTGTGATCTGTATATAATTTACACCTGGTCCCGTACAGATAATGCCGCCAAATCTTCAATGCAAAAGTCACGGCTGCAAGCTCCAAGTCATGCGTCGGGTAATTCTTCTCATGCGTCTTTAGCTGCCTTGATGCGTAGGCAATTACTTTATCCCTTTGCATCAGCACACAGCCTAATCCCATCTTAGAAGCATCACTATAGACTACAAAATCATCATTACCCTCAGGTAAGGCCAGAATCGGTGCTTCTACTAGCTTACGTTTCAGAGTCTCAAAGGCTCGATCTTGAGATTCATTCCATTCAAACTTAACTTCTTTCTTCGTTAGACTGGTTAAAGGCACCGCAATCTTGGAGAAATCACGGATAAATCTTCTGTAATAGCCCGCTAATCCCAAGAAACTTCAAACTTCAGATACGTTTTTCGGCGCTTCCCACTTCTGAACCGCATCAACCTTTGATGGATCTACGGCTGTTGATACGAAACGTTGACCCGCAAGTTAAATGTAACTTGGAACCTTCGTATAGGATATGATAGGCGTCAAAGTACCCGATAATTGGGACTCCAACACGCCTAGAGCAAGTCCTTGACCCGTTAGTTATAAGAACTAAGAACCAAAGGAATACGAGAACGCCACAAGAATGTGCTCACAATCTTGATAAGTTCTTGAACTATGAACTCTCCAACAAAGAACAAAGCTCACAAAGATGAGTAAAACTCAAAAGAAAGATATATATTTCTCAAGTGAAATGATTTGAAAGTACATAGGAAGCCATCTATTTATAGGCTTCGTAAAAACCAACTCAAAATACACTAATTAAAGTCAATGGATTAAAGAAGGGACTTTAATCAATGAATCTAGACATTTTGTCATCACTTGGTAGATAATTCTAGAACTTTTAAACTTAAAAAAACGGATCAGGCAATTTTAGGCCTTTATTGGACTCAAATGAACTTCTAATGGACTTCAAAATACATCCATTCTACCACTTGGGCTTAGTACTAGCCCATAGTATTTCAAAGACTCAAGAAAATGCAACTTTTGGGCTTTTATGCTTCCATATTAGGATCCAATGCTTCAATTCTAGTAAAATGCTTCATCACTTGCGGTTGAGCATTGGCTTTGCATTCAGACTCTTGGATATCAACAACTAAGCTCGTAAAAACTTCTTTGATCTTCTTTGCTCGTCCTCTTGTCATTGGGCGTTCACATATTTCCATGACATCATTGGAATGGTTTGATGATCCTCCATCATTCTCTCCCCCTTGAAAAGGATTCGTCCACGAATCATCACCTACATCAAAAGGAGACAAGTCAGAAACATTGAATGTTGAACTAACTTGATACTCACCTAGAAGATCTAGCTTGTAAGCATTGTCGTTGATCCTTTCGAGCACTTGAAATGGTCCATCTCCTCTAGGTTGCAATTTGGATCTTCGTTTGGTTGGAAATCTATCTTTTCTCAGGTGCAGCCATACCCAATCTCCAGCTTCAAACACTATCTTTTTTCTGCCTTTGTTTGCTTGTTTTGTGTATTGTTCTGTCCTTTTCTCAATATTGAGTCTTACCTTTTCGTGTAATTGCTTCACGAATTCTGCCTTCCGCTTTCCATCTAAACTGGATCGTTCTTCGATGGGAAGAGGAACAAGGTCAAGAGAACTCAATGGATTGAATCCGTAAACAACTTCAAAAGGAGAAAATTTAGTAGCAGAATGAACACTCCTGTTGTAAGCAAACTCTGCAAAAGGCAAACAATTCTCCCAAGTTCTCAAGTTCTTCGGAATAATCACTCGAAATAATTGGGACAAGGTTCGATTAACCACTTCTGTTTGCCCATCGGTTTGGGGGTGACTTGTGGTAGAAAACAAAAGTTTGGTACCCAACTTACTCCAAAGAACACGCCAGAAATGACTCAGAAACTTGACATCCCTATCACTTACTATGGTCCGCGGCACACCATGCAAACGAACAATCTCTTTGAAAAACAAGTCTGCAACATGTGAAGCATCGTCAGTCTTCTTACACGCAATGAAGTGTGCCATCTTAGAGAATCGATCAACCACCACAAACACAGAATCATGACCATTCTTTGTTCTAGGCAACCCAATCACAAAGTCCATGGAGATGTCCACCCATGGTTGCTGAGGAATTGGCAGTGGCATATACAAACCATGAGGCTTGGATTTTGACTTGGCTTGTTTACATGGCACACATTTTTCACAGATCTTCATAACATCTTCTCTCATCTTAGGCCAATAGAAATGTTCCTTCAAAATATCCAATGTCTTTTGGACACCAAAATGGCCCATCAACCCTCCACCATGAGCCTCACGTACAAATAACTCCCGTATAGAACACTTTGGAATGCATAACTTGTTTTCTTTAAACAAATAACCATCATGCCTATAAAACTTATCAAATGAAGCATGTTCACAAGCAGCGTATAAGGAAGAAAATTCAGAATCATCTTTGTACATTTCTTTAAGTGATCCAAACCCAAGAAGCTTAGAACTTAATGTGGTGATAAGACTATGACGTCTAGACAATGCATCAGCCACAATGTTTTCTTTACCCTTTTTGTATTTGATCACATAAGGAAATGACTCAATGAATTCAACCCATTTGATATGCCTCCTACTCAAATTAGCTTGCCCCTTAAGGTACTTAAGAGACTCATGATCCGTATGAACCACAAATTCCTTAGGCCTTAAGTAATGCTGCCATGTTTGCAAAGATCTAACCAATGCATAAAGCTCTTTTTCATAAGTGGAATAATTCAAGTGAGCCCCCTTTAATTTTTCACTAAAATATGCAATTGGTCTACCTTCTTGAATCAAAACAGCCCCAATACCTACCCCGGATGCATCACACTCAAGTTCAAACATTTTATTAAAATTAGGCAATGCAAGAATAGGAGTAGATGTCAACCTTTCTTTCAGCAAATTGAATGCAGCTTCTTGCCTTTCTCCCCAATGAAAACTAACTTCCTTCTTCACAAGTTCATTAAGGGGGGCAGCTATGGTACTGAAGTCACGAACAAACCTTCGATAGAAACTTGCAAGCCCATGGAAGCTTCTAACTTGGGACACTGTTGTTGGAGTTGGCCATTCTTTGATTGCCTTGACCTTCTCGTCATCCACCTTAATTCCCTGGCCACTTACAACAAAACCAAGAAAAACAACCTTATCCATGCAAAATGTGCACTTCTTTAAGTTAGCAAATAATGACTCTTTTCTTAAAGTTTCCAAAACAATACGCAAATGTTCCAAGTGAACTTCAACATTAATGCTATAAATCAGGATATCATCAAAATAGACCACGACAAACTTACCAATGTACTCTCGTAAAACATGATTCATTAACCTCATGAATGTACTCGGAGCATTAGTTAGTCCCAAGGGCATAACTAACCACTCATACAAACCAAACTTTGTTTTAAAAGCTGTTTTCCATTCATCACCTTCATTAATTCGAATTTGATGATAGCCACTTTTCAAATCAATTTTTGAGAAGATCTTAGCACCATGCAACTCATCCAACATATCATCTAACCTTGGAATAGGGTAGCGATACTTTACCGTTATTTTGTTGATGGCTCTACAGTCCATACACATTCTCCATTCACCTGACTTCTTGGGTACCACAATGACCGGTACATCACATGGACTCATGGATTCTCGAATTCTTCCTCTTGAAAGAAAATCCTCCACTTGCCTTTGGATTTCTCGTGTCTCCTCGGGATTAGCTCTATAGGCTGGACGGTTTGGTAGAGCAGCCCCTGGAATGAAATCAATGCGATGCTCGATCCCTCGTAAAGGTGGTAAACCACTTGGTTCTTCCTTTTGGAAGACATCTTGGTATTCCTGCAAAATATTCACAACAAAACTTGGCGGATTGTTGGTTAGTTTTTCAGCATATGTACAAGCTTCCTTGAATACCAACACTATCACTCTTTTTTTTTCGTCAATCGCTCTCTTAACTTCACTCGTTTTTGCAAAGAAATTCTTCTTGACACACTCTCTTTTTTCATCATCATTTGTCTCACTTTTCTCACCCTCAACACTCTTTGCTTTATTTTTACTGCTCATTTTTTTCTCTTTGCACTCATTATTTTTCCTCTCATCCTCCCAAGCTCGCCTTGAAGTGATCTTTTTAATTTGGTCCTCCTGCACTTGTTGTGGGGTTAGGGAGACAAGAACTACTTTCTTTTCATGATCTTTAAGCATATATTGATTAAGAAAGCCATCATAGATAACTTTCCTATCAAATTGCCAAGGTCTACCAAGTAGTATATGACTTACTTGCATTGGAACCACGTCACACATCACTTCGTCTTTGTACTTTCCGATGGAAAATGTGAATAAGGCCTGTTTAGTCACCTTCACTTCGCCACATTCATTCAACCATTGAAGCTTATATGGGTGTGGATGCTTCAACGTGCGCAAATTCAGCTTCTCAATTACCTCGTTACTCACAACATTGGTACAACTCCCACCATCAATAATGAGGCTACATACTTTACCTTGCACCAAACATCGCGTATGGAAGATATTTTCTCGTTGTTGTGTGTCTTCCACCTTGGCTTGTATGTTTAAAACTTTCTTGACCACCAAGAGCTCTCCGCTTTCTGCCTCGGTTTGCTCCAAGTCCTCTTCATCATCCGAAACATCCTCCTTTTCATTTTCAGACTCTATTTCACCACTTTCATGAAGAAGCATAACTTTTTTTTTTGGGCATTGTGAAGCAATGTGCCCCACACCTAGACAACGAAAACATTTAATTTCACGAGTTCGTGTAGGGGTAGAAACGATACCTATGCCTTTGCCCATTTCCCTACCTTTTGTGGCATCATCTTGGTTCTTTAAAGGTGTAGAAAAGGTACCTTTAGATGTCTCCCCTTTTGGCCTATGAGAATATTGAGAGTTGGACGTACTTCCCTTAGAAAAACTATTTCTTCTCCTCAATTGTCTTTCAACTTTCATGGCCGTATGAACCATCTCTTCAAGGTCTAAACAATATTGCAACTCCACGACATTAGAAAGATCTTGATTCAAGCCACTCAAGAATCTTGCCATTGTTGCTTCCCTATCTTCTTCAATATTTGCTCTAATCATGGCAATCTCCATCTCTTTGTAATAATCATCCACAGACTTTGCTCCCTGATTCAAAGATTGTAATTTGCGATACAAGTCTCGAAAATAGTGAGAGGGAACAAACCTTTTACGCATAACAGCCTTCATTTCAACCCATGTAGAAATAGGCCTTTCTCCATTTCTTCTTCGGTTGGTGACTAATTGATCCCACCATACTATAGCGTAATCTGTCAATTCAATTGCTGCTACTTTCACCTTTTGATCCTCGCGATAATTATTACATGCAAAAATCAGTTCAACCTTTTTTTCCCAGTCCAAATACGCTTCTGGATCACTCTTTCCTTGAAATTGTGGAATTCTCATCTTAATGTTGTTGAGTCCTCTATTAGCACCATGGTTTCTTCTATGCCTCCTTCTTTCAGATCCTCTATCCCATTCATCTTTTTGAGCGTCATCTTCATGATTTCCATCAGAAACTTGTGATGGTGGTGGAGCATGAGGTCCACGTGCCTCCAATCTATCCATTCTTTCATGGATTTGATTAAACTCGTCAGTCATTAAACGTCGCATTTCGGTCATGAGAGCTTGGACTTGAAGGTTAGGGAGGGGTTGATTATCTTCCATCTTTTAATCTGTAAAATCAAGAGTAAAATATTTCCTCTCCTCACTCCCTTACGTGTTTCACTCAAGAGATGTCACTCAACGCTCGTGTCTCATACAAAAAATAATCGGCTTTTACCCTCAAGTGTTCTCACAACTCAATGCCTTTTACCTCTCTATTCCTTGTGGAGCTCAATTGGTAAAAGAACAAATCAAATTAGAGCACAAAACTGAAAGTGTTCAAGAAAATCCTTTAGAACTTAATTTGATACCAACGAGTTTAGAACTTTTAAAGAAGATGGGATAAACAAAAAAAAAATAGTAAGGTGAGGAGAAACAAAGTACTAAACAATGAGAAGAAGTTGGAACAAAAATGATATAGAAGATAAATTATTGATTTTCAAGCACACGTGTTCATATAAACTTCTTTTATTATTTTTTTTTTGCAACCTTTTTCTTTAATTTTTTTTTGCTGCACTTTTTTTATGCTTTTTTTTGTTGCACTTTTTTTTGTTCTTATTTCGCTCTTCTTCTTTTCTTTTTTTTGCTCTTTTTTTTTTGTTGAACAACGTGACTTTTTTTTAATATGACAAAACTAAAAAAATTGTAAAAGATAAGATAAGATGATAAGAAAGACAAACACAATGATAAGATCAAAATGTAAAAACAACTTAAGAATCGAACCTTTGTAGCTCTGATACCAAATGATACGAAACGTTGACCCGCAAGTTAAATGTAACTTGGAACCTTCGTATAGGATAGGATAGGCGTCAAAGTACCCGATAATTGGGACTCCAACACGCCTAGAGCAAGTCCTTGACCCGTTAGTTATAAGAACTAAGAACCAAAGAAATACGAGAACGCCACAAGAATGTGCTCACAATCTTGATAAGTTCTTGAACTATGAACTCTCCAACAAAGAACAAAGCTCACAAAGATGAGTAAAACTCTAAAGAAAGATATATATTTCTCAAGTGAATTCATTTGAAAGTACATAGGAAGCCATCTATTTATAGGCTTCAAAAACCAACTCAAAAGACACTAATTAAATTCAATGGATTAAAGAAGGGACTTTAATCCATGACTCTTGACATTTTGTCTTCAATTGGTAGATAATTCTAGAACTCTTAAACAAAAAAAAAACGGATTAGGCATTTCTAGGCCTTTATTGGACTCAAATAAACTTCTAATGGACTTCAAAATACATCCATTCTACCACTTGGGCTTAGTACTAGCCCATAATATCTCAAAGACCCAAGAAAATGCAACTTTTGGGCTTTTATGCTTCCATATTAGGATCCAATGTTTCAAGTCTAGTAACATGCTTCATCATTTGCGGTTGAGCATCGTCTTTGCATGCAGACTCTTGGATATCAACAACTAAGCTCGTAAAAACTTCTTTGATCTTCTTTGCTCGTCCTCTTGTCATTGGGCCTTCACGTATTTCCATGACATCTTTGGAATGGTTTGATGATCCTCCATCAGCTGTTCCCTCACCGGAGACAATATGTCCTAAAAAGTGCACCTGGCGTAACCAGAATTCACATTTGGAGAATTTTGCATAGAGTCGCTCCTTTCGTAACAATCCTAGCAATTCTCGCAAATGCATCGCATGATCAGATTCAGACTTGGAGTAAATCAAGATGTCATCAATGAAGACTATCATTGATTTATCCAGCATTGGTCTACATACCCTATTCATGAGGTCCATAAATGCGGCCGGGGCATTTGTGAGACCGAACGACATTACTAGGAATTCAAAATGGCCGTAACGAGTACGAAATGCAGTCTTCGGTACGTCAGACTCAAATACTTTGAGTTGATGATATCCAGATCGGAGATCAATCTTTGAAAAGTAGCTAGCCCCTTGCAATTGGTCAAACAAGTCATCAATTCTAGGCAGAGGGTATCGGTTCTTAATAGTTACCTTATTTAACTCCCGATAATCGATACACATGCGAAAGGTACCATCCTTCTTCTTAACGAAAAGAACCGGAGCACCCCAAGGAGAAGTACTCGGACGAATAAACCCTTTTTTCCAATAATTCCTGCAACTGACTCATCATTTCCTTCATTTCATGCGGAGCAAGACGGTAAGGGGCTTTCGCGATAGGAGCAGCACCCGGTACAAGGTCAATGTGGAATTCGATTTGACGATCTGGTGGCAAACCAGAGATGTCATCCGGGAATACGTCAGGGAATTCTTGGACTACAGGTACTTCAGACAAGGTCTTTTTAACTTCCTTAGCATCTATGGCATATGCTAAATAGGCGGAACAACCTTTGGTTAGGCACTTTCGGGCTTTCATTACAGAGATGAGACCTAAATTTCGAGTCTTTCTATCGCCATAAACATAACGTTCACTTCCTTCGGGGGTTCTAATTCTAATTATCCTTTTAGCACAAAGGATTTCAGCATTATTCGTCATTAGCCAGTCCATTCCTATAATAACATCGAACTCCCTAATCCACATCGGTATCAGGTCAACGTCCGAGGAGAGGTCATCAATCACTAGCTTACAGGAACGAAAGACTCTATTCACAGTCACATAATTCGAGCTAGCAGTTTCTATGTCTAAGGGTGCAGGTAACATTACAGGGGCAAAATCAAACTGTTTAGCAAACTTTTCAGACACATATGACAGATTAGAGCCAGAGTCAAATAAGATTAAGGCAGGCATAGAGTTAACAAGAAATGTACCCATGACGACATCAGCAATTTCTTTTGCCTCTTCGGCTGTCATCTGGAAAGATCTTGGTTGATTCCTCGGGACAGAAGAACCTTTGACTGATTGCTGAGGTGAAGATGCAGGCGGAGGAACAAATCGGGGCCGGGTACAGTCTTTAGCATGGTGCCCCAACGTAATGCAGTTTCGGCAAGCCTCACTGCGCCTGGGACATTCTGACCTATCATGACCATTCTGCCTACAGCAATAGCACTTAACGAACGCAGGATCGCACTTTCCTTCATGAATCTGCTTGCAGCGAGGACAAGCAGACCTTGGCGTAGAGGTCACAACATAAGATTTAGCCTTCTTAGAAGACTGCTTATCTCCCTTCTTCGAACTTTCATTCTTCCTTTCCATTCTCTCCTTCCCAGCTTTCTCAGATTTTTCCTTCTTACTAGATTTAGCAATAAAAGGACACGCTCGCTCAGGATAGATTTCAAGTTCACCTACCCTAGCAATTTCAACCGCTTCGATATAACTTTTCGGTCTGCCGGACTTTACAAACTTCCGGATTTCTCGATCCAGACCATCCACAAACAAATCCCTTCTCCTTTCATCAGTATCAACAGGGTGATCAGATAATAGCGAGAGCCTGGTAAATTCCAGCTCATAGTCCGTCACGGATCTTGTACCTTGCTGAAAAGATAGCAGGGTTTTCTCCATCTGGCGCTTAACATCCTGGGGGCAGTATTTCTCCTTCAGATGAATCTTGAATTGATCCCAAGTATTGGATTTCTCCATTGCTTCAGACATGGGATTTGTGATAGACTTCCACCAACGGCCGGCTCCATCTTCCAACATTCCCGTTGCAAACGTAACCTTGTCTTTTTCACCACACTTGGAGAGTTTAAACGCTTTCTCCACATTCGCGACCCAGTCCATAGCTTTAACAGGATCAGATGACCCCGCAAACGTACGAGCTCCACACTTCTTGAAATCAACAAACGTACACTCACGTCCTACCTTAACGTGATGGTCAGAGGAATCAGTCTCACTGTCATCAGAGGGCTCCTGTCTATGTTTCCTCTTCCGATCCTTTTTGGGCTTCGCCAACATCTCTTCCCTATATTTCAACTCTAGCTCCTGTAACTTAAGTTCTGTTATCCTAAGTTCTTCTTCCCGGCGCTTAAATTCAATTTCACGCTGGTTTACTTCGTCAGTCTGCATCACTGCTTTACCCTTGGTCGGCAAGTCCTTAAGCTCCTTAAATCGGTCTTCAACTGCCATATCAGTCTGTAATCGATTCCTATCCATCATAAGCTGCATCTGTCTACGATTATCCTCATTCAACTTATGAACGAGATCTATCAATTGAGCCTGCTGAGGAGGCACAGGGGTGGCAGTACTGCTTGAATCATTAGCAGTATTTTCAGGGTCAGAGCCTAAGTCCTCTACATGAACAGATTCTTTGTGTTGATCAGCTGCAGCATCAGCAGCTTTACCAACAGTCGAGGTACCAGCAACATTTGGATTCTTATCAGCCATTGGCTGAAAATATAAAGGAAATAACTATTATTTCCTGATTCAAATAGGCACGATTCGAGTCATAATTCCTACGTCAAATAATCACATCTAAGTTCATAGATATGAAGGCAGTCAGTCAGGCTGGCACAAAGTCAAGTCAAAGTCAAGTCAGTATCAAGCAGTCAATCCCTCCCCCATCCTATCAGTCATCATTTGCCTATCCTAGGTCAAGTTGTGTGGGTAGTCCTTTACTAATTAAGTTACCCTAGGCCTCAGTGACTTGTTCGGGAATTCAGAGTCACATAGTCCATACCATACCAGTAGTTTAAGTATCGGGTGGCCAATCCGATGATTAAACTGCTGCTCTGATACCAACTTTGTAACATCCAAGTTACCACAAACAGTACACGTCATAAAATTTCATTTCATTAAGTAATAAATATTACTAATTGTTTGATACCACAGGTCCATCTGCCTGATTACTAAATTACAACAATATATATTAAAGATCAAATGGTGGTCTAAACTAGCTTCTAAATCTTCAATCAGAGTGCGGAAGACTGAACAAGCTACCCGAGACCGCATCATCTTTTCAAAATAGGCGTCAGCAAAAGTCCAAAAGTCTGCTATTCATCAAATGTCCAGAATCACTTAGCCTGGGACGAACTACCTGCTATGGTCTTGCCTTTATCAACTTTTCCTGTAAAAGAGTTGTCATGACAGAGTAAGCTAACAATGCTTAGTGAGTTAACAGAGTTCCATTAGTTACCACACACATAACATACTATCAGTTCCTGTCGGCAATACGTCAGAGACGGCAAAAGGGTTGGGAGACAACCCAGTTTGTATTCCCCTGTGTAAGGCCGAAGCCCTACGGGAA
>JAANYP010000318.1:0-36963 GCA_020465985.1 Centrapalus pauciflorus
CTAGGATTTAGTTGCCATATGTCGGGAAAGCCGAAGACCTCTAGAGTCTGGTAACTGTATCTGGTCTGCTAAATTTCCGTCACGATGGAACCTATGTTCTAAGACGTAACTCCTTTTCTGATATTCCGCCGTGTTGGTTTTTGTAATTTTCTCTTCCTTTTTTTTGTTTGTTTTTTCATAGCCAACAAAGCAGACTAACCTAACCTACTAACCTGGCTTACTAAAATAGAAACGGACTAAAAATAGAACTTTCCTAAATTAGAAACGTACCTAAAGATAGCAACCTTACCTAAATGATCAACTACATGTAAAGACGAAATACTACTCCTCTAAAGACAATAAACTACTACACTTAAGGGTCAAATTACTCTGGTTTGCGCATTCCATTCATTGATAAAATACTCAAACCGTGACTTATCAAACGAGCTTTTGGTAAATGGAAATCCAGCATTAGTAATCAATTTCTGTTTCGCCTCACCTTTCCAGTTTGATTAAGTTCAGTTTCAGGCTCAATCACGAATAAATGAATTGCATTATATCTATGTGCTTTGTTTACTGTGCTTGAACTGGAATTCATTAGTTATACAATTTGTAGATTGACTTGTCTATCCTAATAGGGTTTGAGTTGGTAAAGCCAAACCGATAATCCCCGCAATGGTTGTGCGTAAATCCACAAACCTGTGGAACAGCAACTACCAGCGCTACAATTACTCACTCGGGCCTGATCCTGTAGCATGACATTGACGCTTCTACCGATGGTTTTTCTTCTTGCAATTGCCGGACACCAATCCTAATCGTCCCTCCTAGCAACTGAAACCGCCAGGTCGTTTAATACATTGCGCTGTCAAAGCATGCTCCTCCGTAGTGTCCGAAGCGTGAAACCGCCACTCCAACTCTAGATCTCCCTCCGCGTGAATACCAAAGTTCCCGCTCTCGGTTTCGACGATGGGTATCTTAGAATCCCTCTCACGCTTTCATATGCAAGCTCCTTTGACTACCTCCTTCGGTGCGCATTGAAACTATAGCACAAATAAACACAGCAACATTATGCTCAAGAGTCTTGAAGAAGTTTAAATCACATAAGTGACCCATTTCATGCGCCCGATATAAAGTCGGATCCACCATCGGAATCACTTTCAGTACCCCGGCCCGAGATTGTGATCCACTTTAGACATCGGCGGCTGAAGTGGGCACTCATTTAAGTTCCCCATCCATCCCAAACACCGTTTCTAATATGTCCATAAGACATACCTAGTTTGGCTGATAAACATCCCTTTTCCTTCTTTTCGGTGGCACTGGTAACCACTAAAAAGAATTCAACTCTCTTCCATAGCCTCATCTCGAACTTAGACTGTGTCATAACATTCTCGAAATCTTTTGGCACTCTGTTCGTCACTGATGATAGCGGATACCAAAAATGATATCATAGAAGTAAACTTGAAAAGATAAAGTGATCTCCCTTTCTCTTAACAATAAGTTACTATCTCCACCACCCCTCTCAAGCCATTTTCTAACAGATGGTTGGATAGAGTTCCTCATACCACGCCCTAGTGGGCCTGATGTAATCAATAGAGAGGCCTTATCATAATGCGAATAGACCTATTCAGATATTTTAGGATCGGTAAATCCGGCGGTGTGTTCTAACCTACACCCAACGCCTTTACTTTCCCTTTCCCATACAGGAAAGCACTAGTAATCATCTAATTGATATACCTTAAAGCCCGTAGAAGGAGGCAAACAGCTAAAACAACCTAATGTGCTTCTAACCTTCTACAGGTGCAAAAACACTTCGTTGTAAGCGAGTTCGCCTCGCTCGGTTGGTAAACCCTTTACACTAATCTCGCCTGTTGCGCGTGACATAATCCCATCCGTCTCGTTGGGCACTTAGGTAAAGGACTGCGTTGGTTCCTAGGGCAATTCCCCTCGGAGGTAACGAGACTAACTCCGCACACTTCAGTTTCCTAAATGGGTGGTGAAAGTGCTTGCCTGCAGGGGTCTCTTCACCCAGGAGTTTGTCCTTAAGTGCCATTTGCCACATTATTTGGGCTCTACTTGCGATATGAACATGAAATAATAGACATGTAGTGAATATGCCCATCCGGAAGTCAGTTTATCAATCGACAAACAACACAAGTTTTGTTTATTTACACTACTCCGAGTCCGCACATGGACCCTCGTTAGGAATTTCCTATGATTCTATCTATGGAGATGGTTCTTAGTTAATCCTAGAGGTTTTCATGCTATTTCATCAAACCCTTAGATTAATCTCCTAATTGGATCCTATTTCACCTAATGGGGGAACAGGCTCAGCTTCACATTTTCTCCTCACGGGACGTTTTCCCTCAGAGGCAGAAACTTTGATGCTTGAGTCTGATTCTCATGGGTAGGTTCTTATGGATTAGCAACTTCTGGAGACCCAAGCTCAGGTCGCAGTAGGCTCGGATGGATCGAACAGTGGTCTTGGAAAGCTTTTATGGCCCAATCGTCCGTTTTAGATGCACACTCGCCAAAGTCCTTCTCGATTGTACCTTGCATTATCATCCAGAGGAATGTTTAATTTTAAATGACTCAAATAACTTATCATAGGGTCAAAATAATCCATTCCGGACCGATTTTGGGGTCATGTGTATAGACTTGTGACTTCAAATGTTATAGGCACAATCTCCACGTAAACCAGTGTTTGTTTTGTTAAACAACCCGTTTGTTTTGGTGAGTTTTGGCACATATAACCTAGGAAGTATCTCTTCGTAGCCTTTTCACCAAACTCGGTTGATGTTTTTGTTCTTTAAAAAGGTGCATGGTACTCCAAACGTTTCGAATTCCAGTTAAGTTAGGTGGCCGTTTATTTTTTTTATCAAAATTCATTAGCATTAGTTTTTGTCATGATTTGACTTGTAAGGACTCGGTTTTTAAATTGTGTGGCACGCGGTATTCACTGCCTCCCCCCAAAAACATGGTAGAAGCTTTGAATCCGAACGCATAGTCCTGCACTGCCTGCAAATCAAAGTTCTTTGTTTTTAACGTCGGCCACACCCCATTCTGTTTGTGGTTCCATATGGGGCATGAATTGATGGCACGATGGCCCTTTTGATAGCAATATACACCAATTACAGAGCTTTTGTAAAATTCAGTCCCCCATTATCACTTACGAATATGTTAAAACCCTTGTTTCCGTAGGAGTTTCGTCCACTTGGTCCTAGAAAAAACCCGGGGATGAGCTTTGCAAAGCCCGGTCTCGACCTGTCGATACCTAAAAAAGAACAACCCATGAAAAACCGTGGAGTAATCGCAGTGGATAAACTAACAAAACCAACTACCTCCTATTACTCCTTTTGTTGATGGGCGCGAAAAGGTCCATATGCAACAAATGAATGTCGAGGTTATGGAGGTTCAGCTTCTTGGATTTTGTTGTGTCTTTTATATGTTGCTGTGCCCTTCTGGCACGGTAGAACACTTGGTCTTTCAAACTGAGAAAAGCTCTCAGGAGGGCAACCTTGCACCAAACCATTCTCGTGTAGTAGTTGCATTCACTTAGTGCAAGTGAGCCTGCGTTGGTGCCAAACAAAAAAACGATTCCGTCTCCGAAAGCTTTGAGAGTAAGGCAGATCGGTACCCTCACGGAATTATCTGGCTTTGCAATAATCCAAACATGTACAAGTCAATTCTTCTTGGAAGGCCGCATCAATATCCAATCTTTCAGGTATCTTGCAATCCCGGCCTTGTAAGCACAACGCCGCAGTGTCAGTAAATAACATGAGTATTCTTCTTAATCCACAGGTATTTGAGAGGACACTACATGGATTCATGAACCGTTTATCAACGTGGATAAAAACTTGGATCAATTTGTAATCGTCCCATTAGTGACCTTCTCCTCAGGTTCCAGTGATATTCTTCCACCGCTTGTTACCCGCGAATGATACAAACCCTATTTTTTTTTTTTTTTACCTCCCCTTTGAAGTCTGTGTAGAAGTACTTCGTATCCCCGTCATGTGCCTGGACAACCAACTGGCGACGAACCCACTTGTTGTTTGGGACCGGTAGTTATTTATAGTTCTCTCTGCCACATGAAAGGAAATAGGTTTAGTTTCAGGGAACCCAAGCCATGACTGATGGTATACCATTCTCGTCGCCACGATACGTGAACTGCCCTTCAAGTTACCCATTCAGCGCTCTTCAGGTGACTGGGCCTTTGAACTGAATTCATGTTTTGGTGGCGAGTGATGACTTAGATTCACTCTGTGCCTTTGAGTAGATCATTCATTTGTTGTGGTGTCGCTAGGGAATAACTCCTTTATTATACTGCATTCAACTGTGTATCCTGGCTCTAACGGAACATATTTTCTAACAGGAGTATAGGTGGACTCTCAACTGGAAGTGGTGTGACCTTGCTAGGTTGTGGTGCTCCTTATAGAGCTTGTTTGAGGTGCTCGACCCTTAGATTGATAATGACACGAATTCCGGGAATTTGTCCTAAATACCATTCTTTTGGTCCAATACCTTAACCGGTTGTTTTTTCACAAACATCATGTGTTGGCGTGCGGGCCTGCACAGTTTTCTCGGTAGGGTGAGAACGACTCTCTGCTTGGCCAACTTGGTGAGGGCTCTTAAACAGGTGTTGGGTTCATGTCTAGTTAGTGGTAACATCTGCTTTCCTCCAATGTGGACAGTGAGAGGAAGAGCAAACCATGCCCTTTCTCGGCACATCTAAAGTCAAGACCATCTTATCCATGGACTTTTTTGGTGTGGTTCCCTTAGATTTAGTGGTGTCTCACTGGTGTCTCCATCCTTTGGGTAACTTATAGGTCCTGTCTCTTCGGACCTGGTCAGCCCATGGAAAATTTCTGTTTTCCTGCAGGGTGTTTTGCACTGGAGGAAAGACACAAAATTTCGCTTCTTGACCTTCCGACGGTTGAGTCAGGCAAAACCTTAGGGTGTTATTTTCAACTGTTAGGCTCAGGTGTCGGTTCAAGTAGGTCCTCTAAGTCTACTGAGTTGTCAGTTTTCTTCCTGAGGCTGAGGCACATAGTTTGGGCATTCATGGAAAGGTGGAAGGAAATTTCTGGATAAAGAAAACTTAGAACCTACAGGCTTTTAGACTTTGTCTCTTTGGCATCTAACCACTTTAATTCTCTAGGTTTAGGCCGCGAATTCCTAAAACTTTTCCAGCTTGCTATTTGGCTTCTGCTACCTTAAACCTTGTTCTCGGCTAGCTCTATGGCCTTAATCTTTCAGACTTTTGTCAGGCCTCATACGGCTCATACATTAAGCTCTATCCAACACACTGCTCACTTCAGTTTGTCTTTTAGAACGATTACGTCTTGAGCCATCAGCCTTAAGCTTTTCTTTATAATCTTTGGTTTATAGTCATTTAGGCTAGCATTTTCATTTTTAAATTTCATATTTGAGCAGAGAATGGTTTTGTTGATTCTAAGACATAGATTTAAACCTATCATGAAGCAGCACACAAAGCACATAATTCTTGAATGTATAGAGAATAGATAACTAACTAGTACTACTTAGAGTTATCAGCATTCCACGTTGCGGCCTCTGAGCAGCAAACTCCAGCACTGGTCTGATCATTCGCTTTCTACTAGCCCACATCGGACTGCTGTTGCCACGTGTTGGTTCGTGCTCGTCTTCTTCACAACTATCCTCGTAAAACTTCAAAGCCATGAAAGCTTCTAAGCATTGGACTCAGGATTGGATTGAACGCCAGTCATTAGGAACCATCCTAAAGCTGTCTGTTCAGAAAGGTGATCCATTGGATATTAGGAACCCGCGAGATGGCTTGACGCAGATTGACAGGAAACCTCCGAACGGTATTTCTCTCGTTGGGACCTAGATTTTGGGTACTCGTTCCTTGATGCTGACTCTGTCCTTGTAATGATTCTACGCTTCGGTTCTTTGACACTCACTCGGCGAAAGTGTTGCCCAATCCCTGACAGTTGTGGAGAATTTGAACCTTAGACTTATCAAATCCTATCCCTTGTTGTTCATATTTGAGATGTCCTCCAGTTCTCTTTTAATGATCTTTTTAACCACTCTGGGTCACCATGGGCCAGTTGCCCTTTAAAGATCCATTTCCTCTAAGTTCATCAGGGTCGACCTGATCGTACCCCTTATACCCAAAGAGCCGGATCATTCGATCTTTCCCTTGAACACAATTTCCATAAGCTGCCACAAAGGAAGCAAAGCAGATATTCAAATGTTCCTTTCTGCGGACTTTGCGCTCATCGGCATCTTCGAATAGCTCTGAACTGGGTCGATGCCGTTGGACTTGAAGGTTGCGGTCTTCGGATCTTCCTAAACCCTAAGAAGAACGCGCGATTCAGTGAGTCCTTCTGACTCAGGTGGTGTCCTCGAAAACGTTTTGTGTCTCTTTGGTGAAAAACGCTGTTTGTAGCACTCTCGCGGTTCAGCTGTCTCACTGGATGATTTTAGAGGTTCTTTCCAAAATACATAGCCGGATTCTGGAACTTGCTCGTACTCATTCCAAGCCTTAATCAATCTCGAAGTGATTGATAGCCACTCAGACGTTCACCCACAATATCATCAAAGTGATTGAGCATAAATACTTGTCCTCATTATGCTTTAATCATGGCCACGTATACATAGCCCATTGTGGCTCGTAGGAGCATCAAGAGCTTGTTGTTCTTGTCAGTGTCCGAGGGTACTCAATCTGCGAATGGGGACTTGTATTCAAGCTCTTTTCAAGATGAAATAAACCTTGTGATAATATCATCTAACTGTTCATCCTTAAAGAGCCTTGAAAATCACGCAACTGTTGGGTCAACAGCTCTGTACGCTTTCACGCAACCCGAGGATTACCTTCCACCTTTTCTGGAGAGACTCCTCCAAAGTTCTATTCGACGTCCCTTTGAGTCCGAAATTGTGGGCAAGATCATCTTGCGGTAACGCCTACGGATAATGTGAGGGAACCGCCTTGTTTCAAGCTTCAAATAGTTTCTTGTCATCCTCTTTCATCATCTGTGTATGACACAGTACCGTTTGACGGGCCTTCTTCAACTTCCAGATCTCTGTAGGAATGTACCCCTTCATCTTGCACACCCCCTTGCGCATATGCTTGACATGTCAGACACCATCCGGTATCTTCTCCTTCCACCAGTAATCAGTTCCTCAACTTTCATCAGCTTAGGCGGTGCATTTGCCTTCCGCAACTTTCAATGATCCATTCTCTAATTGGATTTCTGAATGTTTGACAATCTTTTCTGAAAAAACTTGAATTTTAAACTTAATTAATTTGTAATTCTACAATACTGCTTAAGATTACTTTTATTCGAAAAATCTAGATAGATGTCGGAAACATAATTATATATAAATCTTTTGAAAATTAAAACCTTCGATATTATAGGGTCTCTTTAAAAAGCAATTAGATCGGAAAAAAAATGTTCGATTTCGAACAAACTCCTTAGATTCGAAGTTAGTCAAGATTCGAAGGACTCTTAGATTCGAAAGACCCTTAGAATCGAAGGCTCAGCAGAGTCGAATGACAGCAGATTCGAAGCACAGAATCGACACAGTAAACAACTCGAAAATAAACCCGCGAAACAACACAGACTCGAGAATCCAATTCGAATGAGTAACAGATTCGAAACAACACAGACTCGAACACACTGAAATTGACTGCAGAAAGGACGATGTTGGTTAACTCGAGCAGAGGAACCGGGGGCGCTAGAGTGAAACCCCTATAGGATTCGAGCGCCGCCAAACCTCGAAAAACGGGTACTACACGTTGATTTTTTTGACGTTTCAAAGATTTTAAACCACTATTTTCAATGAAAGTAAGATTTCGACCAAAAACGTGAAAAACACAAAGTGTTTCCCGAATATGAGAATTTGCTAAGCTCAAAAACACGTTTTTTGAGAGCAAAACCGTCCAACTAGTAGCGTCAAGAAACCGAGAATGTATCTGAATGACACGAAGAAAACCACGAACACTCCGTAGTCCTCTGATACCACTTTAAGGTCTACCACTGCAGCATCTATCTGACGGGATCCGTGAACGAGATGCGGAATTCCTCGTTACGGTTAGACGGACAACTCTCAACCAACGGAAACACGAAGACTATTAGACGCTGAACGAACGACACACGAAAAAGATCCTTAAGTACTAATTCTCTCCGAAAACGGGTACTCACCTAGGCTGATAAACTCGAGCTCCCCTTCTTGCTTATTCCTCACGAATTCTGCAAAGGTCTCTAAGCATTGAGTCTATCCCTAATATAGACCACTTGATTCGAGTTGCTTGTTGGGCCAAACCTCGAAATCTGGCCTAGGCCCATTCGAATCTGTCCATCTGACAGACTCGAATCTAGCCCATTCGAATTAAGGATACATTCGAATCTATCACATATCGATGTCTTCCTTTACCTATTCGAATCTAGCCAATACACTTAAACACTTAAGTGATGAAACTTATGTTTTAACTTATGCTTGAGTTAATCTTTGACCTTTATGTTTGAACTTCTTGTAATACGGTACATCAAGTTCAAACACACAATCAATAACAGACAAACACATATTAAACATATATATCAAAATACTTGTTAATACTCAGAATATTACCTAAACCATAATGCAGATCGATTAGATTGCTATCGTCACACAGGGTGTACCAACACAAACAGTCTTGATTACTTCTTATGTTTTATGCTTCATTGGTTCTGAAAGTTTTTGTTAAAATAATTAAGTGTTATTCCGCAAACTTCTTAATTAAACTTTGATTCAATGCAAGATTATTGATTAATACTCTGATAAATTTAAAATCAGTTAATCTTGGTTATTCATATTTTAGATCCTGACACTTTTACCTAAGTAAAAATTAAACTAAAATAAAATAAAATAAAATAAAATAAACTAAGGTAAAAATAAAATAAAATAAAATAAACTAAGGTAAAATTTTGACCAAAAATTTATTCTAGTCTAAAGCTATACTTAAAAAGATTTACATGCTAAGCTAAATACTAACCAAAATATTTTTGATGAGTATAGTCTAAGAAAGGTTCAATCAGATAGCGATGTCAGATACTTACTTTCAGTACCTAAACTTTCACACTTAGGAATTTTTGATTCCTTTGATTATTTGTCGTGACACACTTATTTAGCCGATTGTTGGTATTTTACCCCGTTAAACATTCTACATTTCGGAATATCCCTTGGCATTTTTATTTATCAGGAAATTATCTTACGTGACTCAGACATAGACATACTTTTATGATCAAAGCACACAGACAAAGATTCTAACTTGTTGGTATTTGCAAACTTTCTTTAAAAGACAAACATCGGACACAGGTCTGTATTTTCATACAACAAAGTGTCTTAGTTCGACTTAAGGTTTATTTTTAAAGTTAGCAGACAGCGGTGACAGGTCTGTACTGACGTACAACAAAGCGATATATCTGCTAACCCGAATCTGAACAGAGACAACAGGTCTGTACTTACGTACAACAAAGTTGCATGTTTTCGACTCTCAGTTTTATATGATATTTCTATTCTTTCCATTTTCAGATGTATTTGATGTTACCATACATCCCCAGAAAGTTTGCATAACTCATTTAGACCCAATGTTTGTATGTCTTGTACATAAAAATTAAGACCAATTGGTCGTACATCTAAGTTAGTTACACGGTTGACTTTTTCTAGAATATTTTATTAGCCTTGAGATTCCCTATATGTATTATGCCTACCAACACATCAAACTAAATAAAGTATAACACTTAGAATTTAGTTGCATTATGTGTGAAAGCCTAAACACTTAGAGTTTGTAACGACTGTGCTAATTTTCGTCACTTTGAACCTATGTATCTAAGACTTAACTCTTTTTCTGATATTCTCTTTTTTGTATTTTTGTAATTTTCTATCTTTTTTCTTTTGTTTTTCATAAGAAAAAGCATTAAAATAAGCTAACCTACTAACTTACTAAAAATAGAAACTTACTAAAATTAGAAACTTACTAAAAATAGAAACTTTCCTAAATTAGCAGACTACTGTAAAGAAAGAAATACTACGACTCTAAAAGAAAATAAACTTACTACTACTAAGGCCAAATTACTCTGGGTTGCGCATTCCATTCAGTTGAATTAAATACTCAAACCGTGACTTATCAAACGCTTTGGTAAATAAATCTGCATTATTATCTTCTGTTGCCACTTTTACCAGTTTGATTAAGTTCTTTTCAGCACAATCACGAATAAAATGATGCCTTATGTCTATGTGCTTTGTTTTGTTGTGTTTGACTGGATTATTAGTTATAGCAATAGTAGATTGGTTATCTATCCTAATAGGAGTTTGAGTGTAAGCCAAACCGTAATCCCGCAATTGTTGTTGTATCCACAGAACTGTGAGCAGCAACTACCAGCAGCAACATACTCGGCCTCGCACGTTGACACGGCTACCGACGTTTGTTTCTTGCATTGCCAGGACACCAGTCTCCCTCCTAGGAACTGACAACCTCCAGTCGTTGATTTGCGCGTCAAGCTGCATCCTCCGTAGTCAGAATCTGTGAACGCCTCCAACTCTAGATCTCCCTCCGCGTGATACCAAAGTCCCAGCTTCGGTTTCGACTTGAGGTATCGTAGAATCCGCTTCACAGCTTTCATATGCATCTCCTTCGGATTCGCTTGAAACCTTGCACAAATACAAACAGCAAACATAATATCAGGTCTTGAAGCAGTTAAATACATAAGTGACCCAATCATGGCCCGATATAAAGTCGGATCCACATCGGTATCACTTTCAGTACCCGGGCCGAGATTGTGATTCACTTGAATCGGTGTGCTGAAGTGGGCAGTCAACTTAGTTCCCTCCATCCCAAACCGTTCTAATATGTCATAGACATACTTAGTTTGATGGATAAACATCTCTTCCTTCTTTTGGTCAACTTGTAACCCTAAAAAGAAATTTAACTCCCCCATGGCACTCATCTCGAACTTATACTTCATCACCTTCTCGAAATCTTTGCACATCTGTTCGTCTGATGATCCAAAGATGATATCATCGACGTACACTTGTACCAAGATAAAGTGATCGCCCTTCCTCTTAACAAACAAGGTACTATCTATCCTACCCCTTTCAAAACCGTTCTCTAACAGATGGTTGGATAGAGTCTCATACCATGCCCTAGGTGCCTGATGTAATCCGTATAGAGCCTTATCTAAGCGATATACTCTATCAGGATATTTTGGATCTGTAAATCCGGGTGGTTGTTCTACATACACCAACTCCTTCACTTTCCCATATAGGAAAGCACTCTTAACGTCTAGCTGATATACCTTAAAGCCTTTGAAGGAGGCAAACACTAGAAACAACCTAATGGCTTCTAGCCTTGCTACTGGTGCAAAAACCTCGTTGTAATCGATTCCCTCCTTTTGGTTGAAACCCTTTACAACTAACCTTGCCTTGTTGCGCGTGACTATACCCCGATCGTCTCTTTTGCACTTAAAAACCCATTTGGTTCCTATTGCTATTTCCCCTCGAGGTAACGGAACTAACTCCCACACTTCTAGTTTCCTAAATTGCGAAAGTTCTTCCTGCATCGCTTCAACCCAAGAGTTGTCCTTAAGTGCCATTTGCACATTTTTAGGCTCTACTTGCGATATGAAACACGAATATAGACATGTGTGATATGCCTCGGAGTCGTTTATCATCGACAACAACACAGTGTTCTTATTTACACTACTCCGAGTCCTCACACCCTCGTTAGGATTTCCTATGATGCTTTCTATTGGATGGTTCTTGTTAATCCTAGAGGTCTCTATATCATCAACTCTTAGATTATCTCCTAAGTTGGATCCTATTTCACCTAATGGGGGAACAAGCTCAGCTTCTACATTTTCCTCCTCACGGACGTTTTCCTCAGAGTTGGAAGTCGATGCTTGAGTCTGATTCTCAGTGGTAGGTGCCTCTTGATCAGCAACTTCTGGAGACCCATCTACAGTCGCAGTAGGCTCGGATGTAGATAAGAAAGTGGTCCTCGGAAAGATTTGGCCATCGTCTTTCAGATGCAACGTCGCCATGTCCTTTTCGATTGTACCTGCATTATCATCCAAAGGAATGTTAAATGACTCAAACAATTTATCATAGTCAAATAACCATTCCGGACCAGTTTGGGGTTCATGTGTATAACTTGTCACTTCAATATTATACACAATCTCCACAGTACCATCTGTTTTGTTAAACACCCGTTTGTTTGGTGAGTTCGGCACGTAACCTAGGAAGTATCCTTCGTCAGCCTTTTCACCAAACTTCGGTTGATGTTTTGTTCGTAAAAGAGTGCATGGTACTCCAAACGGTTCGAATCCAGTTAAGTTAGGTGGCCTTTTATTCAAAATTTCATAGCATGTTTTGTTCAATGATTTGACTGTAAGGACTCGGTTTAAAATATGGCACGCGGTATTCACTGCCTCCCCCCAAAACATGGTAGGAAGCTTTGAATCCGAAAGCATAGTCCTTGCAGCTTCAATCAAAGTTCTATTTTTACGTTCGGCCACCCCATTCTGTTTAGGTTCATATGGTGCACTGAATTGATGCACTATGCCCTTTGATAGGCAGTATACACCAATTACAGAGTTTTTAAATTCAGTCCCATTATCACTACGAATATGTTTAACCCTTTTACCGTATGAGTTCTCCACTTGGTCTAAGAACCCTATGAGCTTTGAAGCCGTCTCGTCCTTCGTACCTAAAAAGAAAACCCAAGAAAAACGTGAGTAATCGTCAGTGATAACTAAGCAAAACCAACTACCTCCTATACTCCTTTTGTTGATAGGGCCGAAAAGGTCCATATGCAACAGATCGAATGTTGAGGCGATTGAATTCTGCTTCTTGGACTTGTGTGTCTTTTCATGCTGTTTGCCCTTCATGCACGGTAGACACTTGTCCTCAAATTGAAAGCTCTTCATTGGCACACCCTGCACCAGTCCATTCTTCGTTATGTAGTTCATTTTCCTTAGGTGCAGGTGAGCCATGCGTCTGTGCCACAGTACTGATTCCGTCTCTGAAGCTTTGGATAATAGACAGATTGGCCCCATCGAAGACTCCGGCTTGTTCATATCCAGCATGTACAAGTCATTCTTCCTTGGCGCCCGCATCAGTACCCATTCTTCAGGAATTTTGAATCCCGACTTTAGCACTAACGCCTCAGTGTCAGTAAATAACACCGAGTTCTTCCTATCACAGATTTGAGATACACTAATGAGATTGTGAACCAGTTTATCAACGTGATAAACTTGGTCCAACGTGATTGTCCCATTAGTGACCACTCCGGTACCCGTGATATTTCCACCCTTGTTACCCGCGAATGATATGAATCCCCTATTACCTCCTTTGAAGTCTGTGAGTAGACTTCTTTCCCCCGTCATGTGCCTGGAGCAACCACTGTCGACGAACCACTTGTTGTTTGGACCTATAGTTATCTCCTGCACATGAAAGAAAAGAGGTTAGTTATCACGGGGAACCCAAGCCATGACTGACTTGGTAATACCATTCTCTTCCACGTACGTGAACTCTTTCAAGTACCCATCTCGCCTTTCAGGTGACTTGGGCCTTTGAACTGAATTCTGTTGTGGTGCCGAGTGATTTAAGTTCACTCTTTGCCTTGGTGTAGGTATTTGTTGTGGAGCTCTAGAATAATTCCTATTATATGCCATT
Source organism: Centrapalus pauciflorus (assembly GCA_020465985.1). Lineage (NCBI taxonomy): Eukaryota > Viridiplantae > Streptophyta > Magnoliopsida > Asterales > Asteraceae > Centrapalus > Centrapalus pauciflorus. Next base: position 13,669 of record JAANYP010000318.1, read on the forward strand.
TCTGACTGTGATCCCTGAGCTCTTACCGGTGCATATTGTCTAACTGGAGTATGTGACCTAACTGGAGTATGTGACCTGCTAGGTGTGGTGCTCCTATAGACTTGTTGTGGTGCTGACCTAGATTGATTATTGACACGATTTGGTGAATTTGTCCTAATCACTTCCTTTGGTCCAACCTTAACCGGTGTGTTTTTCACAACTTGTTTGGGTGCGGCCTGCACAGTCTTCTCGGTAGGTTGAGAACTACTGCTGCTTGCCACACTGGTTGAGGGCTTAACAGGTGTTGGGTTCACTGTCTTAGGGGTAACATCGGCTTTCCTAAGTGGACAGTGAGAAGCAACATGCCCCTTCTCATGACATCTGAAGCAAGACATCTTATCTATGGACTTTTTGTGTGTTCCCTTAGATCTAGGTGTCTCACTAGTGTCTACATCCTTTGGTACATCTATGGTGTCTGGCTCATCGACCTGGTCAGCCCAAGAAATTTTCTGTTTTCCTGCAGGTGTTTCACTGGAGGAAGACACAAACTTTACTTTCTTGACCGTGACGGTTGAGTCAGCCACCTTAGGTGTATTTTCAACTATAGGCTCTGGTGTCGGTTCAGGTAGGTCATCTAAGTCTACTGACTTGTCAGTTTTCTGCTGAGGCTGAGGCACATAGTTTGCATTGAAAGGTGGAGGTATTTCGTGAAAACCTAGACCTACGGGCTTCTTAGACTGTCTTTGGGCATCTAAGACTTTCCCTAGATTTAGGCTCGAATTCCTAAACTTCTCCAACTTGCTATTTGCCTCGGCTACCTTAACCTTTGTCTCTGCTAGCTCTATATCCTTGTCCTTAAGACTTTTTGTCAAGGCCTCTACGTGCTCATACATTAGCTCTATCCTAACACACTGCTCATTGAGTTTGTCTTTCAGAACTACTACGTCTTGAGCATCAGCCTTAAGCTTTTCTTTTAGATCTTGCTTCATATCATTTAGGCTAGCATTTTCAATTTTTAAGTTTTCATTTTGAGCAGCTATGGTCTTATGTGAGTCTAAGACGAGATTTAACCTATCGTTAGAACTAACACATAAAGCACATAATTCATGAAATAGAGAATAAGACAGACTAACCTTTGAGTTATCAGATTCCACGTTGGCCATCTGAGCAGCAAACTCCAGCACTGTCTGATCATTCGCCTTTTCTACCCACATCGGACTGCTGTCCCTTGTGGTCTGCTCGTCCCCATCACACCCCATTTTGGTGACTTCAGCCATGAAGGCTCTATCATTCAACTCAGGATGTGAACTCCAATCATACGTGCCATCTAGCTGTCTATCTGAAGTAACATTGGATAGAAGACCCGCTAGATTGGCCTGTCCAGATGATGAACTCGGAAGATATCGTTGTTGGGACTGATTTTGGTACTGTCCCTGATGCTGACTCTGTCCTTGGTATGTCTCTACCTTCGGTCTCTGACACTCCCTAGCGAAGTGTCCCAATCCCTGACAGTTGTAGCATTTGACTTTAGACTTATCAAATCCTATCCCCTTGTTATTCATCTGTAGATTCCTCCCAGTTCTCTTAATGAATCGCTTAACCCTCTGGGTCACCATGGCCAGTTGCCATTTAAGATCCATTTCCTCTAAGTCATCAGGGTCGACCTGATCGTAATCCTCGTCCCATAGAGCAGGATCGTTAATCTTCCCTTGAACACAATTTCCGTATGCGGCCACAAAAGAAGCAAGTAGATTCAAATGCTCTTCCGCAGACTTTGCGCTCATGGGCATCTTCGAATAACTCTGAGATGGTGATGCCTGATGTACTTGGGGCTGCGGTTCTTCCGATCTTCCTAATCCTAAGAATGCGCGATTCAATGAGTCTTCGGACTCTGCTGGTAATGATGTCTCTCCAGTGAAAAACGCTGTAGCAGTCTTCGATTCTGCTGCCGCTGAAGATTTTGTTGTTTTTCCAAAATACATTGCTGGATTCTGGACTTGTTCGTAATCAGTCTCAGTCTTCAGGAGCTCGAAGTGATATGCCCTCAACGTTCCCACTATATCATCCAGAGATTGAGTGTAGTACTTGTCTTCATTCAGCTTGATCATTGCCACGTACATAGCCCATTTGGCTGGTAGGGCATCAAGAAGCTTGTTGTTCTTGTCAGTATCGGTAAACTCAATCCCGTGGCTCTCAAGTTCTGTCAATAGATGATAGAACCGGGTGATGATGTCATACAGTTGTTCATCCTTTAACGCTTTGAATATTGCGAACTGTTGTTTCAACTGCTCTGTACGCTTTCTCCTAACCCGAGGATTTTCCTCACACCGTTTTTCTAGCGACTCCCAAAGTTCTTTTGATGTCCTCTGAGTCCTAAATGTGTGTAGAATATCCGGCGGTAACGCCATTCGGATTAGATAGAAAGCTTTGTTTTCGGCTTCAAATAATTTCTTGTCATCCTCTTTCATCATTTGGTATGACAAGACCTTTTGACGGCCTTCAACTTCAGACACCGGTGGAATATACCCTTCATCGATGCACACCCACATGCGCATGTCGTTGAAACGTACGAAGTCAGTAAATCGGTCTTTCCACCAGTAATAGTCCTCGACCTTCATCAGCTTAGGTGGTGCGTTTGCCTTTCCGACCTCGTGGTCCATTTCTAAGAATTTCTGAAGATTTGACATCGTTTCGAAAGTAATTGAAGTTGAACTTAATTAATTTAATTCGAAACTGATTTAGAATAATTCTTTCGAATCTAGGTAGATTCGAAACTAATTAAAGTTAAATCTTTTGGGATTAAATTCGATTAAGTGTTTTAATTCAATTAAACTCGAAATATGTCAGATTCGAAAGTTCTCAGATTCGAAGGACCTTAGATTCGAAGGTCAGCAAACTCGAGGGAATCAGCAGATTCGAAGCACCTATCGAAACGATACTAGACTCGAACTAGACTCGAAACTAGACAGACTCGAGACTCTGTTCAAATGAAGCACAAACTCGACACAGATTCGAAACCTACTGAAACAGACTCGAAATGGAGCAGATTTAGATTAGACTCGAGACTAAAGTGAAACCCTAATTGCCCCTATTATATTCGAGCGCCGCAAACTCGAAAAACGGCTAACACTTTGATTTTTTGACGTTTTGCAGATTAAATCACTATTTTTCTAACGAAAAATAATGATTTCGATCAAAAACGTGAAAAACCACAAAGTGTTTCCCGAATATGAATTTGCTAAGCTTGAAAATACGTTTTTGAGAGAAAAACCGTCCAACTAGCGTCAAGAAACCTAGAATGTATCCGATGAACACGAAGAACACCAAGAACACTCCGTAGGCTCTGATACCACTTGTAAGGTCTACCACTACTAGATCTATCTAGACGCGGATCCGTGAACGAGTGCGGAATCCTTGTTAACGGTTAGACGGACAACTCTCAACTACGAAACACGGAGACTATTAGACGCTGAACGAACGACACACGAACGATCCTACGAACTAATTCTCTTCGAAACGGACCTAAAGCTGATGATAAACTCGAGATCGCCTTAAGCTCAATTCCTCACGAATTCTGCTAAAAGTCTGCTAATGACTCGAGTCTATCCCTAATTATAGACCCTGATTCGAGTCTGATGTGGGCCAAACTCGAATCTGGCCCAAGGCCCATTCGAGTCTGTCCACAATGACATTCTCGAATCTGGGCACCATTCGAATCTAGGGTCACATTCGAATCTATCAAAGATTCGAATGTCTTCCCTTATGTAATTCGAATCTAGCCAAAACACTTAAACACTTAAGTGATGAAACTTATGTTTTACTTATGCTACAGTTAATCTTTGACCTTTATGTTTGAACTTCTTGTAATATGTTACATCAAGTTCAAACACACAATAAATAACAGACAAACACATATAAACATATATATATCAAAACACTTGTTAATTCTCAATACTCAGAATATTACTTAAACCAAAATGCTGATCGATTAGACCGCTATCGTCACACAGGGTGTACCAACACGATGTCTTTTGATTTCGGAAAGTGTGCAGTATGTCCTGAGATAACGCCATTCTTATGATTGCGTATGCGCGGTTTTCTGCTTCAAACAGCTTTTTGTCATCGTCCTTCATTTTAGAGTACGTAACAACCTTTTGTCGTCCTTCTATCTCAGCTGTCGGTGGAATGTATCCCTCGTCGATACAGATCCACATACGCATGTCATTGAATCGCACAAAGTAGGCAAACCGATCCTTCCACCAGTAATAGTCTTCGAGTTTCATCAGTTTAGGCGGAGTATTTGCTTTTCCGACCTCGTGATCCATCTCCAGATACCGTGGTAGATTTGTCATTGTTTCAAAGATAATTGGAATTTAACTTAATTAATTTAATTCGAAATTAATTTAAATTAATTCTTTCGAATTTAGGTAAATTCGAATATAATTAAGTTTAAACCTATTTGGGATCAAATTCGAATTAAGTTCTGAAATCCAATCAAAGTCGAAAGATTTGGGAAATTCGAAGGGTATCAAAGTCGACTGACCAAGAAAAATCGAAAGTCAGATAAATTCGAACCCCTATTCGACTTTAATCAAAAGTCGAAGTCTAATGCAAATTCGAAACCTCTAAACTCGAAATCACTTTTTAGGAAACTCGAAAGGAGCGTATTTTTGGTCAAACTCGAAGATGAGTAAAACCCTAATTACTCCTTAACAGATTCGAGCGCCGCAAATTCGAGAAACGGCTAATACCTCGATTTTTTGACGTTTTTCAGATTAAATCAATATTTTTACAAGTAAAAATATCGATTTCGATCAAAGACATGAAAAACAGCAAAGTATTTCACGGATTCCAATTTGATAAGCTCAAATAATCTAAAATAAGTGAGATTAACCGTCCAAAAGCGTCAAGAAACCTAGGATGTATCTTTATGAACATGAAGAACACGAAGAACACCCCTTAGGCTCTGATACCACTTGTAAGGTCTTGCACTCAACAAAGATCTATCTAGACGCGACACCGTCAACGAGTGCGGAATCCTCGTTAACGGCTTGACGGATATATCTCTCAAACGGAACACGGAGACTATCACAACACTGTACGATCGACGATGAACGAACCTACGAAATGATTCTCTCCGAAACAACTCAAACAATACTGATAAAGTCGAGATCGCCCTTTTGCTTAATCTCACACGAATTCTGCAAAAGTCTGCTAATGATTCTAGTTAATCGCTAATTATAGAGGCTCATTCGAGTTTTTCATGGGCCAAACTCGAATCAGGCCCAAGGCCCATTCGAGTTTGTCCCCTTGACACTCTCGAATCTGCCCTATAATTCACATTCGAATCTGCCATAAATTCGAATGCCATTTACTAGTGAATTCGAATTTATTCTAAATTCGACTTTCACATATTAAACCTATATTTGAACTTATGTTTGAATTTATCTTTGAACTTTATGTTTGAACTTCTTGTAATACATTACATCAAGTTCAAACATACAAACAATAACTATCAAACATATATAAACACATATATCAACCACTAGTTAATACTCAATACTTTGTAATATTACTTCAACCAAAATGCTAGTACACTTAGACTACTATCGTCACACAGGGTGTACCAACGGTGGGTTTGATGGTCAGCATTGTGGTAACTGATGAGTGTTTAACAACATCATTACCAACAAATACTGGAAGAAAGGGATTATTTCTTTGAGCCATTTGTGAAGGTTTGGGTATTTTGAGAAGCAGAAGACACTTAGTCGATTTAGGGTTCTTGAAGATTTCTGGAAATAGTGAGGAAGACGAAGATGAAACCGTAGGGGGTATTTATAGGATTTGAATGTGAGTGGGTATGAGAGAGAAACATTTGGGCGGTTGATTTGAAAAAGTCGTTAACGGAAAACGGAACGGTTGTCCATGTCAGACCGTTTGTCAGACCACTTGAGCCCTTTTCAATCACTAACACACGTAACCCACATTATCCGCAGTATTTAAGTTAAATAAAAACAAAAATTAAGTAACTTAATTGTGAAGAAAGGTAGTTAAAACTGTTGCTCTAAGCTGTTGGTCAAACCAGTGATGAGTAAGGTCATCACAGGCTGTTCATTCTTCAAGCTGTTCACTCTTCACACTGTGCTTTCAACCTGTGTTCTAATTTAAGATCAGGTTGTGTTCAATAGCTGAACAGGTTACAAGACAATATGTCAGGATCTAAAACTAAATAACCAAGATTAACTAATTTGAAATTTATCAGAGTATAAATCAATAATCTTGCTTTGAATCAAATTTTAATTAAGAAGTTTGCGGAATAACACTTAATTATTTTAACAAAAACTTTCAGAACCAATGAAGTATAAAACATAAGAAGTAATCAAGACTGTTTGTATTGCTGAATTCAATGATTACAATCACCTCTAATCTGTTTTGATTAGACGAAGAACACAGACTGTTCTTAGGGTTTTACAACCTTAGAGGCTTATGAAAACTTAAACAATAAAGCAATTACAGACTCAAAAATACGCAGAAAACTTCTTATTCAATTGAAAACCTATTCTGTCTATTTATATTGCTTTTCGACTTGTTTCCTTGAAGGACTAGGACTTCTTTGATAGTAGATATGCTGAAATCTTCTTGTAGATATCTTCCCTGAAAATCAGCACTTTCTGTTTAAGAAACTGTTGAGCAGCTTGAGTAACTGTTGAGCAGCTTGAGTCATTGGACAGCTTGAACACAGCAGCTTGAGCAGATTTACTCTAGCAGCTTGAACTTTAACACTGGCAGCTCGAGTTTCTTTAACTAGCAGCATGAACTTTGTATTTACAGAAAAAATCTACTAACAGTTTGAGAAGTCTAACTAACAGCTTGAACCTTACTTAAACTATTTCCCAACAATCTCCCCCTAACTTAAATTCTTAGTACAAGACTTTAAGTTCTATACAAATAAGGAAATGAATAAGTAAACTGTTATTTACAAACCAAGGCTTTCAAAAACTCACAACTGTGTAAGTTTATGATCTATAGCCTTCAAAAATTCTTTCTTCAACTCATCTCTATCACAAGATATTCTAGCTGACTTAATTTGCAGTAGCATATCTTTTGAAAAATTATAAAACTCAAAATTGAAGAAAATACCAGTCCCATCTGTGAATTTGATTCTGAATGTCTTTGACTTGACCAACAGATCAATCTGCTTGATCTTTTTCCCTTTCTTTTCAGTATCTTCTATCTCTTGTCTTGCAAAATCAGGATCAACCACTGTACTTAGATCTTTAATGAGCTGCTTGACCTGTGGAAGAGCAGACCTTACTTGTTTAACTGACCCTATATGGTACATCTTTATTAATTCTTCTCTGGTCAGCTTCTGTACTATCTGCCAAAAAGTATCATACTCCTCTTCAGGTCCAGACTCTCTTCTGATCACAAACTTTATTCTCAAGTCACGGTCATCCAGTGACTTAGCAAACCAGTAGTTGATTTGAGGTTTTGTAAAATCATGCTGATCAATCAGCTTCTCTATCTCCATAGCCTTTTGTAGTTGTTGCTCAAAGAGCACCCTTTTAACTGATGAAGGAATAGAGAGAGCAGCTTGATCAGTGGGAACAGGTGCACTGGCACCAGCTTCAGCTTGGACTGATTGGGTAGATGATTGGACTTCTTGGGATGGTTGAGCTTCTGGAGAGACTTTTGTTCTCTGTCTTTTGTCCATCTCCTTATCATGAATCTCCTGCAGCCTTTCAGTAGCCATGGACTGAGCCATTTTCTTCGGAATACCAGCTGCAAAGGCAAAATTGATAAGAAATCTTCTATGCTCAGCCTTGGAGTGCCCTGTTGGCATCTTTCTCTTCCTAGCTCCTTGCTTAACCACAAACCCCTTTAAGTAATCACCTAAAGTTTCATCATCATCCATTGGGGTTTGGGCTTGCTGCTCTAATTCTTTGTCTTGTTCTTCTGCTATTTTTCTTGCAACTTCAGCATCAAAGGTAATTTGGGCTTCTTTTGAGGAAACTTTTTGCTTTGGGGACTCAATGAGAATGCCCTTGCCCTTGTCTTTAGCAGCAGATGATGTAGCTTGGACTGTTCTTGATGGAGCTTGAATGCCTTCTCTGATCACAACTTGTTTGTACCCATTTGTTGATGTCACCAATTATTTGATCATTGGGGTGACATCTGATCCACTTAGGATCATACTTCAATGAGGATTCTCTTGAGTTATCAGCATCTTCAGCAGGTCCTGTTGAACAGTTCTCAAGATTTTCAGACACACTGTTGTCTTGAGCATGTTCACTTGATGAACCTGACTGACCACTGTTGAACATATCAGCAGAGGACCCAGGAAAATCAGCATTGATAGGTTCAGGTCATGGAGTTATAATTAAGTCAGTACACTTATTCACACAGGGTGTATTGACATAATCATCATCTTGCCCATCATGATTAACAGGTTCCACACTGGATGTAGTGGAAGCTTTTGAGTCCTCTTCACTGTTTGAATGCATGAGATCATCAAAGTTTAATTCTCCTGAAACTGATTCGGGAATAGCTTTGGTGGAAGCATTCTTAGACTCTTCAAAGGTGACATTGATAGATTCAATAATTACCTTTCTTTTGTTGTTGTACACTCTGTAGGCTTTGGAGATAGAAGAGTAGCCAACAAACACACCTTCATCAGCTTTTGGTTCAAACTTTGCCAGTTGGTCCCTTTGATTCAAAACGAAACAGGGACACCCAAACACATGAAAGTAACTGACATTTGGCTTCCTCCCTATGAGCAACTCATATGGAGTCTTGTTGAACCTTTTCACCACTAAGGATCTGTTTTGGGTGAAGCAAGCAGTATTAACAGCTTTAGCCCAAAATGATGAAGGTAAATCAGATGCACACAGCATGGTTCTAGCAGCTTCAATGAGAGTTTTGTTTCTCCTTTCAGCAACTCCATTTTGTTGTGGAGTTCTTACAGCTGAAAAGTTTTGAGTGATTCCTTTCTCTTCACAGAAGTCTTCAAGAGTACTGTTTCTGAATTCAGTACCATGATCACTTCTAAACTGCTTCACTTGGGCAGAGTTCAGCATTTCCATCTTTTTCACAAATCCAATAATTTCTCTAGCAGCCTCTCCTTTGCTCTTTAAGAAGATAACCCATGTGTACCTGGAGAACTCATCAACCATTACTAGATTGTATCTTCTTCCTCCTAGACTTGCGACATTGACAGGTCCAAACAAGTCCATATGGATTAAGAAGAGAGGAGTATCAATAGAAAAGTTATGTTTGGATTTAAAAGATGAGTCTGCTTGCCTTTCTGACAAGTTGTGCAGAGTCTATCCTTAACAAAGGTCATAGAAGGCAAACCTGTCACCAACTCTTTCTTACAGAGTTTGTTGATGTTCTTGAAGTTCAAGTGTGACAGCCTTTTGTGCCATAACCAGTTTAGGTCTGCATTTGTTCTTGTGAGAAAACAGGTTTCAGTTGTGGGATCAGCAGATTGCATGTCCACAGCATATACACCTTTCTTTCGTTGAGCACACAGCACAACTTTACTTTGGGGATCCAATATGTAACCCAGGTGCTCATCAAAGTTAACCTTGTAGCCAGCATCACACAGTTGACTTATGCTAACAAGGTTATGTTTCAGCCCAACCACATAGGCTACTCTTTTGAACACTGCAGCACCAGCTTTAAGAGTTCCATATCCCTCAGTGGTTCCCTGTACATTGTCACAATAGGTGACTTTTGGCCCTTTTTCAGGCCTGAGATCACTCAGCAGGTCCTTACAACCTGTCATGTGCCCTGAGCAGCCACTATCCAAGTACCAAACCTGGGATGGTTGTTTTTGTTGCAGAGTGACAAGAAGAATATTAGTCATTTTTAGGGGAACTCATCACAGAGATGGGTTCTCCTACTTCATCAACATTTGTTGATGGACTTGTGATATCAACACTAATATTCCCTATTTGAATAGTATCAGTTTGGATACCACTCTCATTTACTAAGATGTTTCCAACACTGTTTATGTTAGCAGTGAGGGAACCATCAGAGTCAACAGGCCTCATGTCCTCAGTTTCAGGATAGTCTTTGGCCAGATGTGTCTTCATTCCACATTTATAGCATTTTCTCCTTTTAGCATTTTTGGAAGAAGACCTTTCAGAAACACATTCTGAGTTATTTCTGTTGATTCTATCAGCAGGTTTAGCAAACTCATTACGATTTGTTGAATCAACAGCTTGAGTGGAAAGTTCAATAGCCACAGCTTTGCCTGTCTCTTCTTTCCTCTTTTTAGGAGGGCAGATGTCAAAGATAGGAAGCTTAATTGGCTTTTGAACTTCCACAGGTTTAGGAAACCTATTCCCAACTCTCTCAGGCTGAGCAATTGCTTTGCCTTTGCCCTTCCTGAGATGTGATTGATGCTGCCTATCAACATAATCATTATTTCTGGTTTTGAAAAACTTATTCTCATTTAAAACCAGTTTACCACTATGATTAGAAAACTTATTGAAATCACAGCAGGTTTGCCTTCAACATGAGACTTACCCTTGTTAATGGCAGACTGCTTACCTTTTGAAAACTTATTTTCAAAATGTTCAGCAATAAAAGGATTAGTATGCCTTTTACCATCAACTTTAGACCCAGAGTTTGTTTTGTCAACAGGCTTGGTGTCCACAGCTGCAGTTTGGACATGTTTTCCTTTCTTTTGCTTGTGTGAATCAGCAGAACACTTAGCAAGCTGATTTGACGGAGAACTCATTCCATCAGCAGCTTTTGAGCTAGGTTCACACGAGCTGTCATTGTTTTGAGGCCTGACAAACCTGTTTGTTGAGATTAATTTACCATTCACTTTTTGAGTAAAAGTGTTTGGAAGCTCACCAAGAGTGGACAAATCTTCTTTCAGATTATTAACCTCAACAATGGAAGCCGCTGTGTCAAGATCCCCTAAAAGATAGGCTTGGATTTGTGCAGGGATCTGCTGACTTATGCAGTGGCTGACTTTTTGTGCAGATTGGCACCAAGAGTCAACTATCTTTTGAAGCTTACCATGTTTTATATCTGTTTCTCTCTTTTCTTCCAGTAAAATAGAGTTGATGTGTTTTAATTCATGAAGCTCAGTTTCTAACTTATGAAAACTGTCCAGTTTACTGGATTTTGTTTCAAGATCAGTTTTAAGCATAGAGATTTCAGATAATAAAACAGTATGCTTCTCAACAACAGCTTTCAGATCAATAAGCATATATTCAAACATTTTAACTTTTTCTTTAGAACTGTAATCCATAAAATTTTGTACCTTATACATCATTGTAGGGTTCCAGTTCTCCAAGCTGCTAAAAGCTTCAGCTTTAGCTAGATCCTGTTTGAAGTTGCTTGTTGATGGGACATCAGTGTTGGCCATCAGACAGTGATTGTCTTTTTCATCAGATGATGAATCAGACTCCTCCCAGTCACAAGTCTCTGCCATGAGTCCCTTTTGCCGGTTGGAACCCACTGAGTTTTCCAACTTCGTCAGCTTAGCCATAGCCATAAGGTACTTAACCCTATAGCCATCATCCCTGTTTGTCATGTGCGGTTTGGATGACTGACCAACAGCTTTTGACACACAGTCAGCAGCTATATGGCCAGGTTTGCCACATTTGAAGCACTTAGCTTTGGTCTTATCAAATGCCTTCTTTTTAATAGCATTTGAGCTTCCCTGCAGCATGTTTCTTCCAAACCTTTTCTTGTTGAACCTTTTGACAAGCATGGCTATCATTTTTTCATCATCTAGTTCAGCAAGATCTGCATTGTCTTCCTCATCAGACACTTCTTCCTTATCATCAGCCTGTTGATCAGGTTGAGTGAACATATCACCCATCTGACTTACAGGTTGTCTCACACTAGCCACAAAGGCTGCACCTTTCTTAGACATTTCCAGGGCATTTCTCTTCTGTTGCCTTGACTGCTCATCATTCAGTAAGGATCCATACGGGTTAACAAGATCCATACTTCTGATGGTACCTGAATTCCTTAAGATTGTAGAAATATAATTCCATTCTTCAGGCAGGATGTCTAAGAATTTGTTTACTAGAGTCAGACTGTCCTTGGTGATCCCAACAGCTTTGAGATCATTTACAAGAGCAGTAAACCTGGTGTAGGTTTCAGTGAGAGTCTCCTTTGGTTTTTCAAAGGAAAGTTCATACTGTCTAACAAGATTATTAATCCTGTTGTCTAGTGTGATTGTGGGTCCATCATAGACGGTACACAAAGTATCCCACATCTCCTTTGCGGTCTTCATCTTCTCAACCTGTTTGAACACATCATCAAGCAGAGAGATGACCAGGTTATTTCTGGCCTTTGCATCAAGAGCCACCAGTCTTTTGTCTTTATCAGACCATTGAGCTTTTGCTTTCTCAAATGTTCTGATTTCAGGAGCAGCTCCTTCAACAGCAGGAGTTATAGTTGTAACAGAGGTTGGCACATAGGGACCCTCCATCACAATCTCTGGTAGTTGTACATCCAGATTCTCTAAGTAGAGCATCATTCTGAACTTCCAACCAGAAAAGTTCTGATGATTGAACTTTGGAGGTTTGCCCATTGAGCCATTGTCATAGTATGAGGAACTTGCAGTACTGTTGTCCATGGAAACTTTGGGAGAATGAGAGATCTAGAATGACACACACTCTAAACTGCTCTGATACCAGTTGTAGGTCCCGAAAGATATCCCAAGTATATAGCCTTAAGCTGTAGAGGGGGGGTGAATACAACAATTTTAAAACTACACACAAGTTTCTCAATGTTTGTATGTATTATCAACAAATGTTGATAAACAAACAAGCTTGAATGTGGAAAGGTTCAAGCTGAGATGACAGATACAACAGTATGTTTAACTAGTCTAAGACTGACTTAAACTAGTTACAATGAATACACTCACTAAGAATCACTCACTGTGTTTACAAGACTCAAAGGAACAGCTTGGATAAGAACAGCTTAGACACAAAGCACTGTTTTATCCAAGTAGAATTGCATGCATGAAAGACACACTTGAATGCACGTTCACTCTTGGGTTCAGCACTTAGCTTTTTTGGCTTAGTCTTTCAATCCTTGGAAGTTTCTTTTTATACTTACCTTAGAAGATCTAAGTGAAGCTTCTTCATTGGACGAAAGGAAAAAGGGAAAGTCTTGTTGAAAAGACAACATAAACTTTTCTGCACATTCTGAAAAGCAGACTTGTCTTCATGTGGGCAGAACTTTTGTCTTTTCAATTTGTCTACTGTTGCATTGGCTTTAACTAAATAAGGAATGTCAACTTTGTGTCTTTCTTCCTTTGTTAAGGCCTATTTTGATATAAGAAAAAGGTCTGTCGCCCTTCTTCAAATATCCTTTTGTCTTCATGTAACAGCACAGCGTGGGCAGGCTGAGCTGTTCTGTTTTCCACTTTGTCTTCGACTTTGTAAACTGATCTTTTAGCCAAAAACAATACATGAGGACTTGGAAACATATTCCAAAGAGTGTTTAGCCTGTTCACAAAGAATAGGTTCTGTTCACAAAGAACAGAACACTTGTAGACTGCCCAAGCTGGTCACTAGTGTAGAGCAGCGTAGACAGTTTATGTCCAGCCTGTTCAGCAGACTGAACAGCTTGGACAAACTGTCTTTATTGCAACACATGCAACATATAGAACAACTTTGGACTGATATTGCAAACCATTTTCAGGTTTCAATAAGGCATATAACAACCCTTAAATTCAACCTTCAAATGCATCAACAAGTTTGATTAAGAATCTCCCCCTCAGATGTAGAACAGGCTTGACTGAGGCCTTTTTGTGCCTAACACCTTTTTGATTGTACCTGCATTTTCATCCAAAGGAATGTTAAATGAGTCAAACAATATGTCATAATCAAATATCCATTCCGGACCAGTTTGGGGTTCATGTGTATAACTTGTGACATCTATGTTATACACAATCTCTACTGTACAATTTGATTTATTAAAAACCCGTTTGTTTGGTGAGTTCGGCACATAACCTAGGAAGTATCCTTCGTAAGCCTTTTCACCAAACATAGGTTGATGTTTTGTTTTCATTAAATGACATGGTACCCCAAAAGGTTCGAAGCCAGTTAAATTAGGTGGCCTTTTATTCAAAACTTCATAACAGGTTTTGTTCAAAGATTTGACAGTAAGGTCCCGGTTTAAAACATGGCACGCGGTGTTCACTGCTTCCCCCCAAAACATGGTAGGAAGCTTTGAATCTGATAGCATGGTCCTTGCTGCCTTAATCAATGTCCTGTTTTTCCGTTCGGCCACCCCATTTTGTTGTGGCTCATATGGTGCACTAAATTGATGCACTATGCCCTTTGATAGGCAATATACACCAATTACTGTGTTTTTAAACTCTGTTCCGCTATCACTTCGAATGCGTTTAACCCTCGTTCCGTAAGAATTCTCCACTTGGTCTAAGAACCCGATGAGCTTTGCAGCCGTCTCGTCCTTTGTACCTAAAAAGAAAACCCAAGAAAAACGTGAGTAATCGTCAGTAATAACTAAATAGTACCAACAACCACCAATACTCTGTAAGGTCTACCACTACGAGATCTATCTAGACGCGGAGCCGTCAACGAGTGCGGAATCCTCGTTAACGGGTAGACGGAAACAACTCTCAACTACGAAACACGGAGACTATCAGAGGCTGAACGAACGACACACGAACGATCCTACGAACTGATTCTCTCCGAAAGAACACAGACCAAGCTGATAAACTCGAGATCGCTTTATGCTTAATCCCTCACAAATTCTGCAAAAAGTCTGATAATATCTCGAGTCTATCCCTAATTATAGACCCTGATTCGAGTCTGTTATGGGCCAACTCGAATCTGGCCCAAGGCCCATTCGAGTTTGTCCACAATGACACTCTCGAATCAGGGTCTATAATTAGGGATAGACTCGAGATATTATCAGACTTTTTGCAGAATGCGTGAGGGATTAAGCATAAAGCGATCTCGAGTTTATCAGCTTGGTATGTGTTCTTTCGGAGAGAATCAGTTCGTAGGATCGTTCGTGTGTCGTTCGTTCAGCCTCTGATAGTCTCCGTGTTTCGTAGTTGAGAGTTGTTTCCGTCTACCGGTTAACGAGGATTCCACACTCGTTGACGGCTCCGAGTCTAGATAGATCTCGTAGTGGTAGACCTTACAAGTGGTATCAGAGCCTATGGAGTGTTCTTCGTGTTCTTCGTGTTCATCTAGATACATTCTAGGTTTCTTGACGCTAGGTGGACAGTTTTTCTCTCAAAATCGTGTTTTCAAGCTTAGCAAATTCTTATTCGGTAAATACTTTGTGGTTTTTCACGTTTTTGATCGAAATCGTTATTTTTCATTGGAAAAATACTGATTTAATCTGCAAAACGTCAAAAAATCAAAGTGTTAACTGTTTTTCGAGTTTGTGGCGCTCGAATCTAATAGGGGTAATTAGGGTTACACTTAGTCTCGAGTCTAACCAAAATCCGCTCCTTTCGAGTCAAATTCAGAGAGTTTCGAGTCTATTTCGAGTCTGTGCTACATTCGAATAGGATCTCGAGTCTACTTAGTTTCGAGTTTGTTTCGAGTCTAGCTTAGTTTCGAAAAGGTTGTCGAATCTGCTGTACTTTCGAGTTTGCTCTGACCTTCGAATCTGTGGAGGTTTCGAATCTGACTTAATTTCGAATCTAATTGAACTATAACACTTAATCGAATTTAATCCCAAATCAATTGGAATTTAATTATATTCGAATCTATCTAGATTCGAACGAATTAATTCAAATTAGTTTCGAATTAAATTAATTAAGTTCATATTCAATTACTTTCGAAAAGATGTCTAATCTTCAGAAATTCCTAGAAATGGACCACAAGGTCGGGAAGGCAAACGCACCGCCTATGCTGATGAAAGTCGAAGATTACTCCTGGTGGAAAGATCGGTTTACCGATTTCATGCACTTTAATGACATGCGCATGTGGGTGTGTATCGACGATGGGTATATTCCACCAGCGTCAGAAGTTGAAGGCCGTCAGAAGGTCTTGTCATACCAAATGATGAAGGAGGATGACAAGAAATTGTATGAAGCCGAAAATAAAGCTTTCTCACTGATCCGCATGGCTTTGCCTCAGGATATACTGCACACATTCAGGACTCAAAAGACGTCTAAAGAACTTTGGGAGTCTCTAGCGAAGAGGTGTGAGGGTAATCCTAGAGTCCGTAGAAAGCGTACAGAGCTGTTGAAACAACAGTTTGCAATCTTCAAGGCGTTAAAGGATGAACAACTGGATGACATCATCACCCGGTTCTATCATCTATTGACGGAACTAGAGAGTCACGGGATTGAGTTTACTGATACTGACAAGAACAACAAGCTTCTTGATGCCTTACCAGCCAAATGGGCTATGTACGTGGCAATGATCAAGCTGAACGAGGACAAGTATTACACTCAATCTTTAGATGACATTGTGGGAACGTTGCGGGCATATCACTTCCAGCTACTGAAGGCCGAAACCGATTACGAACAAGTCCAGAATCCAGCAATGTATTTTGGAAAGACAACAAAGCCTTCAGTGACAGCCGAACCGAAGACTGCTACAGCGTTTTTCACTGGAGAAACGTCGTCACCAGCAGAGTCTGATGACACATTAAATCGCGCGTTCTTAGGATTAGGAAGATCGGAAGAACCGCAGCCTCAAGTACAACAGGCATCGATAACTCAGAGCTATTCAAAGATGCCCATGAGCGCAAAATCTGCGGAAGAACATTTGAATCTGCTTGCTTCTTTTGTGGCCGCATACGGGAATTGTGTTCAAGGGAAGATTAACGATCCTGCTCTCTGGGACGAGGACTACGATCAGGTCGATCCTGATGATCTTGAGGAAATGGATCTTAAATGGCAACTGGCCATGGTAACCCAAAGGGTTAAGAGATTCATTAAAAGAACTGGGAGGAATCTGCAGATGAATAACAAGGGGATAGGATTTGATAAGTCTAAGGTAAAATGCTACAACTGTCAAGGACTAGGACACTTCGCCAGGGAGTGTCAGAGACCGAAGGTGGAGACATACCAAGGGCAGAGTCAGCATCTAGGACAGTTCCAAAATCAGTCCCAACAACGATACCTTCCGAGTTCATCATCTGGTCAAGCCAATCTAGCGGGTCTACTATCCAACGTCACTTCAGACAGACAGTTAGATGGTACCTATGACTGGAGTTCACATCCTGAGTCGAATGCTAGAGCCTTCATAGCTGAAGTCACAGAAACTGGGTGTGATGGGGACGAGCAGACCACACGGGACAGCAGTCCGATGTGGGTAGAGAAGGCGAATGATCAGACAGTGCTGGAGTGTGCTGCTCAGATGGCCAACGTGGAATCTGATAACTCTAAGGTTAGTCTGTCTTACTCTCTTTTTCGTCAATTATGCGCATTGTGTGTTACTTCTAATGATAGGTTAAATCTAGTCTTAGAATCACATAAAACCATAACTGCTCAAAATGAGAACTTAAAAATTGAAAGCGCTAGCCTAAATGATATCAAGCAAGATCTTAAAGAAAAGCTTAAGGCTGATGCTAAAGACGTAATAGTTCTAAAAGACAAACTAAGTGAGCAGTGTGTTAGGATAGAGCTTATGTATGAGCACGTAGAGGCCTTGACCAAAAGTCTTAAGGACAAGGACATAGAGCTAGCTGAAACAAAGGTAAAGGTAGCCGAGGCAAATAGCAAGCTGGAGAAGTTTAGGAATTCGAGCCTAAACCTAGGGAAAGTTTTAGATGCCCAAAGACAGTCTAAGAAGCCCGTAGGTCTAGGATTTCACGAAATTCCTCCACCTTTCAATGCAAACTGTGTGCCTCAGCCTCAGGAGAACACTGACAAATCAGTAGACTTAGAGGACCTACCTACACCGACACCAGAGCCTATAATAGAAAATACACCTAAGGTAGTTGACTCAACCGTCAAGGTTAAGAAAGTAAAATTTGTGTCTTCCTCTAGTGAAACACCTGCAGGAAAAATAGAAAATTGCTTGGGCTGATCAGGTCGATGAGCCAGTCGCCATAGATGTACCAAAGGAACTAGACACTAGTGAGACACCTAGATCTAAGGGAACACACAAAAAGTCCATAGATAAGATGTCTTGCTTCAGATGTCATGAGAAGGGGCATGTTGCTTCTCACTGTCCGCTTAGGAAAGCCAATGTTACACCTAAGACAGTGACTCCAACACCTGTTAAGCCCTCAACCAGTGTGGCGAGCACCAGTAGTTCTCAAAGTACCGAGAAGACTGTGCAGGCCGCACCGAAACAAGTTGTGAAAATCACACCGGTTAAGGTTGAACCAAAGGAAGTGATTAGGAAAAATTCACCGAATCGTGTCATTAATCAATCTAGGTCAGCACCACAACAAGTCTATAGGAGCACAACACCTAGCAGGTCACATACTCCAGTTAGGTCACATACTCCAGTTAGACAATACGCACCGGTAAGAGCTCAGGGATCACAGTCTGTAAGGTCTACCAATGACAGATCTATCTAGACGCGGACCCGTGAACGAGTGCGGAATCCTCGTTGACGGTCAGACGGACAACTCTCAACCAACGGAAACACGGAGACTATTAGACGCTGAACGAACGACACACGAACGATCCTACGTACTAATTCTCTCCGAAACGGGACTCACCTAGCTGATAAACTCGAGATCGCCTATTGCTTAATTCCTCACGAATTCTGCCAAAGGTCTGCTAATCATTCGAGTCTATCCCTAATTATAGACCCTGATTCGAGTCTGTTGTGGGCCAACCTCGAATCTGGCCTAAGGCCCTATTCGAATCTGTCCATCTGACAGATTCGAATCTAACCTATATTCGAATCTATGGATACATTCGAATCTATCACAGATTCGAATGCCTTCCTTAACCTATTCGAATCTAGCCAATACACTTAAACACTTAAGTGATGAAACTTATAATATTACCTTATGATTGATTTTATCTTTGAGTTTTATGTTTGAACTTCTTGTAATACGTTACATCAAGTTCAAACATACAAACACTGATAAACATCAATCATATATATATATATATATACCAAACATATGCAAAATCACAATGTAAGACAACTTAGACTGCTATCGTCACACGGGATGTACCAACAGACTCCCCCTTGACGATAGCTTCTAATAATTCACACATTTGATTTAAGAACATGGTTTATTATTGATTCAAAATACTACCAGCATACAGACCTTTTTCTACACATACCTTGACTACATTTTCATATTTACTCGCTTCAGCATCCATATGTGCGTCACTGGAAATCTTACAGTTATACAAGATCTGCAAGTCTTCTTTAGATAAGTTCACCAGGTGAAGCGGGTCATAGACTCTAAGAATAACCTTTTCTTCTAAGTCTTCCATAACCGCTTCCCCAGTTTCTGTGTCAGCATACCACCACTTCAGATTCTTCAGAATGTTTTGTGGCATTGGCTTGAGAGGTACCTTCCTAAGACACCTGGCTGGCTTATAATGAATCCTCATCCAAGGTCTACCAGTTAGAGGGTCGATACGTGATGGATCCTCAACTCTTTTCCCAACTCTTGGACTCAGGCGCTCAAATTTCCTCGATCTTCCCTCCTTTCTTATTATTCTTGCGATAACGTCCGCATAGGGATCATTGCCAATATTGATCAGATCTTTCCATGCTAAATCTGCAATTTCAATCTTTGGGAAGGAGTTGAACGCCTTTAAGGTTCGCCTCATGTACTGAAGCCCGTCTTTTCTCTTTATTATGAATAGCTGCAGTTCTCTGTCAAAGAACCAGCTTAAAATTCGCTCAGACAGCTTCCCCGTACCTGGCACTCTCATTGTCCTTTTAATTGCAGCTTCCTTCTCTTCAGCCCTGAACCATAGCTTTCGTTTTTCTTCATTGGTTAGCTCTCTTGCAGGTTCCTCTGTCGATGGCTGAGGATTTAAAGCAACATTCACTATATCTGCATCGACAATGTTATGTCCATCAATCATATAAGTATCTGTGATAGGATTCTGCTGCACAATTATCTCGTCAGCTTCATCATCCTCATCAGCAAGAACTTCATCATCTGATCGCCAGTCGACTATCTCCTGTGGCGCAATCTCCCCTTCTTCAAGCTCTTCATCTTCGTTATCAAAGCCTACATCCAGTGGATCATCATCAAGATCCATGAGCGCGTCAATCATCTCACTGATTTCAAAGTCTGTAGGCTCCTTAGACGAACTAGCTTCACCCCTGTGTCCTTCGCCTTGACTAGGCTCCCCCTGAATTTGAGTAACTTGAGCTGCAGGGAAATCTACAGACTCAATCTCTTTATTTGCACTGGGATCATTGCCTTCATCATCATCATCTTCTCGCTGAACTTCCTGATCTTTACAACTTGTCTCCCCCTGAGTTTGTAGATTTTTCATAAGCTGCTCTAGGAGGGACCGCATTGCTCGGATCTCAGACGATTGGTCAGTGACAAAAGATTTAAGCTCAGTGTTTTCATCTCTTACACCTTCAATAATCATTCTCAACTCAGCATTCTCCTTATCCAGATTAGCGTTATGTGCTTGGAGTTCACCAACTGCTTTAGTGAGAGTCATAATTTGAACGTGCTGAAAATCCACTCGACTCTTCAGCTGCAGTAATCTTTGATTTTCATTGTATGCTTCTGGCATAGATGGAATGGACTGAAGGGGAGAAGGATTGAATGGTGGCGGAATATATGGCTCATGAGGTTGAGGTGGTGGTGATGGTGGAGCTGTGGTTTGAGGTTGGGTTTGGGGAACGTCTGACTGACTGGCGGATGCAGAGGAAGACCCTTGCATTAACCGATGACGTTTGGCCCTTTGCCTCGTCATTAGTGGAGCATCATCTTCTTCTTCAAAATCCGAATCTTCAGATTCCCTGGCCTCCCGCCTTCGCGAACCACCTTCATTGATGATCAAGCGTGAACCGTAAGTTCCAATTTGGACAGATTCTGGAGCTTCAACTTCAATCTCCTCCATCTCTTCTGATTCTGTAGCAGATGATGACTCATCATTGGCAGTCTGCTCAGGCTCATATTCGTCAACATCTCTGAAGACATCTTCTTCTCCCTCTGGAGGCTCAAGCAATTCTCCCACTAACGCAGCCGCTATAACTTCATTTGCATGTGGACCCGCCTCCCAAATTTCATTTAAAGTTTGGCACAATTGATCAGCTTCATTTGGGACAGATGACGGTCCGGCTTCCTGCATTTCTGGTTGCTGACTCGAAGAAGGCCTAGACACCTGAGACTGACTTGCAGTATCTCTTTGTCTTTGCCTTGGATCACGTGGACGAGCACGAGTCTGATGCGGTTGCTGATGCGGTTGCTGTTGCTGTTGCTGTTGCTGTTGCTGTTGCACTTCTATTTCACATGCCCAGTTGGCATTATCAGGTGCCACAAAGTTCCTGTCTAAGATAGCTCCAAACAACGGACGAGCAGTAGGAACAGCCAATCTTCCTCGGTGTGAGGAACAATCAGCAAATATGCGTTTTTCCATTACATTTACGCTCAAAGAATCATTCGATGGCGGCAGACTTGGCAAAAAGTGACGTATCAACATCATCACGAACCTCGGATACAACAGGAACCTTTCTCTCTCAGGAGCTGTAATTTGATGAATAAATTCTGAGAAAATCAGCTGCGAGAAACTAAACTTCTTATTGTACACCATCGCGATCATTGCTGATTGGATTTTTGATACAATGTAATCAAATCCAGCTTTCTTCGGTGCAAAACAGATCATGAAGACATGCACTAAGAATCGCCATTGCCCGATCAGGCCACTCTTCATATAAGACGACTTTGTTACATCTAGACTGTAACCCATTCGTTGAAAAGCCGCTTGCCTAATACTTAGTGGAAAGTCAATAGGCCCAGACTCCTCTTCCTCAGATCCTAGCTGCAACACTTGACGCAGCATATCGGCAGAGAATACCAACGGTTGCCCTGCGATCCTTGTTCTCAGCACTGTCGGGGTGACAGAGCAGTCAACTTGTAAGTGATCATAGAACTGCCGCACATATGAGATTACAATCGGAATGTTCTGAAACAAAGCGTAGCTAATTCTGGATTCAGCTAAGAAGTCCAACACTTCACGAAACCCTGCGCCTCAGGGATATGATTATCTGGATTAAGAACCATATTGTGCTTAGGGACGAAAGCACGAAGCGCCATATCTGCACAATACATAAAATTGTTAGATTATTATTAAAAATCAATAAACTTGTTTAAATTCAAATTTGTTTTATCTTGTATTTGATTAAATACAAAATCTAACACAATTAAATTTTCACAAGTTTAATAAAATTTAAATTCAACAAAGTAAATGAAGTACAGAATCGAGAGTAACAGATTCGAAGTGCCCATATTCGAGTGTGATGGACAGATTCGAATATACCCTATTCGAGTCTGATGGACAGATTCGAATATCTGGTCATCTCGAATCTATTGATAGATTCGAGAAACCCATGATCAGATTCGAAACCATTATCAGATTCGAGAGGCCGACACCCTTTTTTCAACAAAAATCCAAGATTTTAACCATTTTGAACGTAGCAAATCACATACATTAGTTCAACTAGGTTCTAATCATAGATTTATGCTTTTAATTTGATCTTTTATTAGTCCAAACTTGGTAATTTTGCAAAAACCCTATTTTGACCTATAAAACATCAAAATGTGATGTTTAACCCCAAATTTGTGTATTAAACCAACAAAATCTTGTACAATCATGTTGCTTATACCTAGATTTGAAGTTAGAATCGAACACAAAAGCTTTAGAATCGACGAGATGTCGTTTAGTGGAAATACGATAGACTCGAGATTAGATTCGAGATCGCCAGAACAGATTCGAGATATCAGATTCGAGAACAGTGAGAAGTAAATGCTTTCACTGTGGACCTTTATATACTAACTACCTTCGAGTCTATGCAATTTCGAGTCTACTGACAGATTCGAAGTATCTCACATTCGAGTCTGTCTTAGATTCGAAATTTCCAACACTTAGAAAAATTTCGGAAATTTTGAAATAATTTCAACTTTTTCCAACTATTTTCTACTGTGTAGTGTAACCAGATAAACTATGCCAAATCTTTTACCCTAAGCTCAGATATTTCACGCATTGTATATTTTATTCAACTTTGAATGCACCCTCAGTAACTTTTGACCTTTTACCTAAGTAAAAATTAAACTAATCTAAAAATAAAATAAAATAAAATAAGCTAAGGTAAAAATAAAATAAAATAAAAGTAAATTAAAATTTTGACTAAAAAATTTAATCTAGACTTAAGTTATAAAAATAAA
>JAANYP010000318.1:37505-74506 GCA_020465985.1 Centrapalus pauciflorus
GGCCACACAGAAGTTCTGTATACCAGTTCAACTGTTGTGTCAACTGGAAGTCTTCGTGACCCAGTAGTGAGTTTATCCCCGTTTGTGACCGAATCAACTCTGTCAACAGCCTTGAATGCAGTTGTTTCTGGAGTCAACACGCATGTATCTAATCAACTGGCTGAGGTCATGGCTCAAATGTCTAACATTCAGAAGTTTTTGAAGGGAAAGGATGTTGCGGAGGAGTCGGTTAAAAGAGATGAATCAAAACAAGCAATGGAGGAGTTGAAGGAAGAGTTAAAAGATTTTGTTTTTGATCAATTTGACGAGATGAGAGAACGCATGATCAGTTTAGAGAATACAGTGGTAACGGCTTTAGGAAATTTGTCTGAAAGAGTAGCTGCAGTAGAAGAGACGTGTAAGGCTCAAGCTTCCTCATCCAAAAGGAAACATGATGAGCATGATGAGGACTCCGATGATGCTCCTCATGAGGGGGAGAAGAGGAGAAAGCTTGATGAACCAACGCCTGGGTTATTAATGATTACGTATCCAGAAAAGGAACCGGAAGTTCAAGAGAAAGAGGCTGGAGGCTCAAAAGATTCAGCTGGTGAACAAAGAGAGCTGGGATTGATTCTTCATGAAGATGTTCCAGTTCCTTTGAACATTCAGTCTGATATCTATCACTTTGTCGAATATATTGATTCAGATGAAGACAATCAAGAGAAAAATCAAGATTTAAGTATTCAAGGTATAGGAGAAGAGAGGGAGGAGTACATTGAAGTATCAGAAGATGATGATATAATTGCCTTAACTGATATTGATTTCAGAGCTGAAAGAATTGAGGAGGAGGAAGGGTTAGTTGAAGAGATTTTGAAGGATACTGATTTGACACCAACGGTTGAAAAGCCAGAGGTGGTTATTCAAGTTAAAGAGGAATTTGAAGAGTTTCCAGTTGAGAGCAGTGTTGCACAAGAAAAGGTCATACTGAATGAGGTTGAGGTAATGGATAGATTCTTCAACGAGTATGTGCTTGCCGATGAGTCTAAGAAACAACATAGACTCAGATTTGAAGCTCAACAAGTGGTGCAGAGAGAAATTCAAGATATGTTGACTTTGTTGAATAAAGATGAGATAAGCAAGAAGAAGGTGAAAAAGCTAGAGCTTCCAGAGAATAGATCTGCTGAATTCATCAGAAAAAGGAATAAGATGCCTTATATTGAAGATATTTTGGAGAAAAGGATTTTTTGCAAGAAACAAGCTCCCTGTTCATTTCTCAAGTTATTCCGAGTTTTAGAGCCGAACATGCCCAATCTGGTCAACTATGCCAGTTTCTTAAGAAATAAGACTCAAGAGGTTGAGAAGGTGAAGAGTGAATTCAGGATAGTAGATCTGGTGATGATTGAAAAGGAAAGATTTGTTAAGATTTTTTATCCGAAGTTTACAGTTACCAGGTCCGATGGAAACACGTATGTATTCACTGAAGCCGACATGTTCAACATGCACTTGGTCGATATTGAAGATCTTTTTGACGAACTGTGCAGGAATAAAAGGAACGAACATTGTAGATTTGCGCTGAAGACATTGTTTCATTTTATGCATACCAAACTGGTATTAATGTCAGTGCAAGATTTACAGATTGGAGTTGAGAGAGGGATGAGGAAGATAAACATGACTGCGCCTCACAGAGATATTAAATTTGCTGGTGAGCTTAAAGAATTTCAAGTTATAATGGTGAAACATCCAGCTGTCATGTACAAAGATAGAAATAAAAGATTGAGAGCCATGAGAAGTGTTGAACTGAATAAGTTTTCTGACGGAACATTGATTAAAGTGTTGACTGGTCTGAAAGGCAAACTGGTAGCAGATCAGAAGAGGAAGACAAAGAAAGGTGCTCTGTCAGTTAACGATAGAAAACTCATGGTTGAATTTATCTCTAAGATTGAATGGAGGCTGTCAGATAGAAAAAGTGTTCGAAGATTTGAACAGAAGCTTGGATTGTCAACATGAAGACTTTGCTTCTTTCATCAAAGGGGGAGATTGTTGGAATATGTTTAGTTGATGAAAGATTAAAGTCTAGGGACTTAATATGTTATTTCCTTATAGTTTGTAATTGTATATAAATAGTCATGTTGACTTTCTAGAAAAAGAGATCTGTCAGATTTTGTACGCATTAACTTTTGAGAAGCAGCTGCACTGTACGAAGGATTTTACACTTCAACGTATTGTAATCATCACGATCTTAAATCCAATCATTCGGTTAGTTTTGATTGCATTGATTGATCTTATTAATTGTATTGTGTTGATTGAATTGGTAGAAACTGGATTTCACAGGAACTAACTCCCACACTTCTAGTTTCCTAAATTGTGAAAGTTCTTCCTGCATCGCTTCAACCCAGGAGTTATCCTTAAGTGCCATTTGCACATTCTTAGGCTCTACTTGTGATATGAAACATGAATAAAGACATGTGTGATATGCCTCGGAGTCGTTTATCATCGACAACAACACGGTGTTGTTATTTACACTACTCCGAGTCCTCACACCCTCGTTAGGATTTCCTATGATGCTTTCTATTGGATGGTTCTTGTTAATCCTAGAGGTCTCTGTTTCATCAACCCTTAGATTATCTCCTAAGTTGGATCCTATTTCACCTAAAGGGGGAACAGGCTCAGCTTCTACATTTTCCTCCTCACGGACGTTTTCCTCAGAGTTAGAACCTGAAGCTTGAGTCTGATTCTCAGTGTTAGGTGTCTCTTGATCAGCAACTTCTGGAGATCCATCTACAGTCGCAGTAGGCTCGGACGTAGATTCGAACGTGGTCCTTGGAAAGATTTGGCCATCGTCGTTCAGATGCAACGTCGCCATGTCCTTCTCGATTGTACCTGCATTATCATCCAGAGGAATGTTAAATGACTCAAATAACTTATCATAGTCAAATATCCATTCCGGACCAGTTTGGGGTTCATGTGTATAACTTGTGACTTCAATGTTATACACAATCTCCACAGTACCAGTTGTTTTGTTAAACACCCGTTTGTTTGGTGAGTTTGGCACATAACCTAGGAAGTATCCTTCGTCAGCCTTTTCACCAAACTTCGGTTGATGTTTTGTTCTTAAAAGTGTGCATGGTACTCCAAACGGTTCGAATCCAGTTAAGTTAGGTGGCCGTTTATTCAAAATTTCATAGCATGTTTTGTTCAATGATTTGACTGTAAGGACTCGGTTTAAAATGTGGCACGCGGTATTCACTGCCTCCCCCCAAAACATGGTAGGAAGCTTTGAATCCGAAAGCATAGTCCTTGCAGCCTCAATCAAAGTTCTATTTTTACGTTCGGCCACCCCATTCTGTTGAGGTTCATATGGTGCACTGAATTGATGCACTATGCCCTTTGATAGGCAATATACACCAATTACAGTGTTTTTGAATTCAGTTCCATTATCACTACGAATATATTTAACCCTAGTTCCGTATGAGTTCTCCACTTGGTCCAAGAACCCGATGAGCCTTGCAGCCGTCTCGTCCTTCGTACCTAAAAAGAAAACCCAAGAAAAACGTGAGTAATCGTCGGTGATAACTAAGCAGTACCAACTACCTCCAATACTCCTTTTGTTGATTGGGCCGAAAAGGTCCATGTGCAACAGATCGAATGTTGAGGCTATGGAATTCTGCTTCTTGGACTTGTGTGTCTTCTTGTGTTGTTTGCCCTTCATGCAAGGTAGACACTTATCCTCGAACTGAAAACTTTTCATGGGCACACCCTGCACCAGTCCATGCTTCGTAATGTAATTCATCTTCCTCAGGTGCAGGTGAGCCATGCGTCTGTGCCACAGTACGGATTCCGTCTCCGAAGCTTTGGATAGTAGACAAATTGGCCCCATCGAAGTCTCTGGCTTGTTCATATCCAGCATGTACAAGTCGTTCTTCCTTGGCGCCCGCATCAACACCCATTCTTCAGGAATTTTGAATCCAGGCTTTAGCACTAACGCCTCAGTGTCAGTAAATAACACCGAGTTCTTCTTATCACAGATTTGAGAGACACTAATGAGATTATGAACCAGTTTATCAACGTGATAAACTTGATCCAAAGTAATCGTCCCATTAGTGACTTCTCCAGTTCCAGTGATATTTCCACCCTTGTTACCCGCGAATGATACGAATCCCCTATTACCCCCCTTGAAGTCTGTGAGAGACTTCTTTCCCCCGTCATGTGCCTGGAGCAACCACTGTCGACGAACCACTTGTTGTTTGGACCGGTAGTTATCTCCTGCACATGAAAGAAAAGAGGTTAGTTATCACGGGGAACCCAAGCCATGACTGACTTGGTAATACCATTCTCGTCCACATACGTGAACTCTTTCAAGTACCCATCTCGCCGTTCAGGTGACTTGGGCCTTTGAACTGAATTCTGTTGTGGTGCCGAGTGATTTAAGTTCACTCTTTGCCTTGGTGTTGGCATTTGTTGTGGAGCTCTAGAATAATTTCTATTATATGCCATTTCTGAGTGTGATCCTTGAGCTCTTACCGGTGCATACTGTCTAACTGGAGTATGTGACCTAACTGGAGTATGTGACCTGCTAGGTGTGGTGCTCCTATAGACTTGCTGTGGTGCTGACCTAGATTGATTTGTGACACGATTCGGTGAATTTGTCCTAATCACTTCCTTTGGTCCAACCTTAACCGGTGTGTTTTTCACAACTTGTTTGGGTGCGGCCTGCACAGTTTTCTCGGTAGGTTGAGAACTACTGCTGCTTGCCACACTGGGTGAGGGCTTAACAGGTGTTGGGTTCACTGTCTTAGGGGCAACATCTGCTTTCCTAAGTGGACAGTGAGAAGCAACATGCCCTTTCTCGTGACATCTAAAGCAAGACAGCTTATCTATGGACTTTTTGTGTGTTCCCTTAGATCTAGGTGTCTCACTAGTGTCTATTGCCTTTGGTACATCTACAGTGTCTGTCGCTTCGACCTGGTCAGCCCAAGAAATTTTCTGTTTTCCTGCAGGTGTTTCACTAGAGGAAGACACAAATTTCAATTTCTTGACCTTGACGATTGAGTCAGCCACCTTAGGTGCATTTTCTACTATAGGCTCTGGTGTCGGTTCAGGTAGGTCCTCTAAGTCTACTGACTTGTCAGTTTTCTCATGAGGCTGAGGCACATAGTTCGCATTGAATGGTGGAGGAATTTCGTGAAAACCTAGACCTACGGGCTTCTTAGACTGTCGTTGGGCATCTAAGACTTTCCCTAGATTTAAGCTTGAATTCCTAAACTTCTCCAACTTGCTGTTTGCCTCTGCTACCTTAACCTTGGTCTCGGCTAGCTCTATATCCTTGTCCTTAAAACTTTTAGTTAAGGCCTCTACGTGCTCATACATTAGTTCTATCCTAACACACTGCTCGCTGAGTTTGTCTTTTAGAACTACCACGTCTTGAGCATCAGCCTTAAGCTTTTCTTTTAAATCTTGCTTTATATCATTTAGGCTAGCGTTTTCTATTTTTAAGTTATCATTTTGAGCAGATATGGTTTTATGTGATTCTAAGACTAGATTTAACCTATCATTAGAAGTAGCACACAAAGCACATAATTCTGAAAATAGAGAATAAGAAAGACTAACCTTAGAGTTATCAGATTCCACGTTGGCCATCTGAGCAGCAAACTCCAGCACTGTCTGATCATTCGCCTTCTCTACCCACATCGGACTGTTGTCCCTTGTGGTCTGCTCGTCCCCATCACATCCATGTTTTCTTGACTTCAGCCATGAAGGCTCTAGCATTCGACTCAGGATGTGAACTCCAGTCATAGGTACCATCTAGCTGTCTGTCAGAGGTGACATTGGATAGTAGACCCGCAAGATTGGCTTGACCAGATGAGGAACTCGGAAGGTATCTTTGTTGGGACTGATTTTGGTACTGTCCTTGATGCTGACTCTGTCCTTGGTATGTCTCTACCTTCGGTCTTTGACACTCCCTGGCGAAGTGTCCCAATCCCTGACAGTTGTAGCATTTGACCTTAGACTTATCAAATCCTATCCCTTTGTTGTTCATTTGCAGATTCCTCCCAGTTCGCTTGATGAATCTTTTTACCCTCTGGGTCACCATGGCCAGTTGCCACTTAAGATCCATTTCCTCTAAGTCATCAGGGTCGACCTGATCGTAATCTTCATCCCATAGAGCTGGGTCATTGATTTTCCCTTGAACACAATTTCCATAAGCTGCCACAAAGGAAGCAAGCAGATTCAAATGTTCTTCTGCTGACTTTGCGCTCATCGGCATCTTCGAATAGCTCTGACTTGTCGATGCCTGTTGGACTTGAGGTTGCGGTTCTTCCGATCTTCCTAACCCTAAGAACGCGCGATTCAGTGAGTCTTCGGACTCTGGTGGCGATGACGTTTCTCCGGTGAAAAACGCTGTAGCACTCTTCGGTTCAGCTGTCACTGATGATTTAGATGTCTTTCCAAAATACATTGCCGGATTCTGGACTTGCTCGTAATCAGTCTCAGCCTTAATCATCTCGAAGTGATATGCCCTCAACGTTCCCACAATGTCATCAAGTGATTGAGTATAATATTTGTCCTCATTCAGCTTAATCATTGCCACGTACATAGCCCATTTGGCTGGTAGGGCATCAAGAAGCTTGTTGTTCTTGTCAGTGTCCGAATACTCAATTCCATGACTTTCAAGTTCCTTTATCAGATGATAGAACCTTGTGATAATATCATCCAACTGTTCATCCTTAATTGCCTTGAAAATCGCAAACTGTTGGGTCAACAGCTCTGTACGCTTTCTACGCACCCGAGGATTACCCTCACACCTTTTCTGGAGAGACTCCCAAAGTTCCTTCGACGTCCTTTGAGTCCGAAATGTGTGCAAAATATCTTGAGGTAAAGCCATACGGATTATGGAGAAAGCTTTGTTTTCAGCTTCAAATAGTTTCTTGTCATCCTCTTTCATCATCTGATATGACAAGACCTTTTGACGGCCTTCAACTTCAGATACTGGCGGAATGTACCCTTCATCTATGCACACCCACATGCGCATATCATTGAATCGTACAAAATCTGTAAATCTGTCCTTCCACCAGTAATAGTCCTCAACTTTCATCAGCTTAGGCGGTGCATTTGCCTTCCCAACTTCGTGATCCATCTCAAGGAATTTCTGAAGATTTGACATCTTTTCTGAAACAAATTGAATTTGAACTTAATTAATTTAATTCGAAACTGATTTAGACTAACTTATTCGAATCTAGATAGATTCGAAACTAATTAAGATTAAATCTTTTGAGATTAAATTCGATTAAGTCTTAAAAGTCAATTAGATTCGAAATTATGTCAGATTCGAACAACTCCTTAGAATCGATGGTCCTTAGAATCGAAGGCTCAGCAGATTCGAATTTCAGCAAAATCGAAGCACAGATTCGAAACAGTACCAGACTCGAAATAAACTCGAAACTACTATAGACTCGAGATCCTATTCGAATGAAGTAACAGATTCGAAACAAAGTAGACTCGAAACTCTCTGAAATTGACTCGAAAGGAGCGTATTTAGGTTAGACTCGAGACTAAAGTGAAACCCTAATTACCCCTATAGATTCGAGCGCCGCAAACTCGAAAAACGGCTAACACGTTGATTTTTTGACGTTTTACAGATTAAATCACTATTTTTCAAACGAAAAATAATGATTTCGATCAAAAACGTGAAAAACGACAAAGTGTTTCCCGAATATGAATTTGCTAAGCTCAAAAACACGTTTTTGAGAGCAAAACCGTCCAACTAGCGTCAAGAAACCTAGAATGTATCTGATGAACACGAAGAACACCAAGAACAATCCGTAGGCTCTGATACCACTTGTAAGGTCTACGACTGCAAGATCTATCTAGACGCGGATCCGTGAACGAGTGCGGAATCCTCGTTGACGGTTAGACGGACAACTCTCAACCAACGGAACACGGAGACTATTAGACGCTGAACGAACGACACACGAACGATCCTACGAACTAATTCTCTCCGAAACGGCACTCACCTAGCTGATAAACTCGAGATCGCCTCTTGCTTAATTCCTCACGAATTCTGCAAAAAGTCTAATAATATTTCGAGTCTATCCCTAATTATAGACCCTGATTCGAGTCTGATGTGGGCCAAACTCGAATTTGGCCCAAAGCCCATTCGAGTCTGTCCATATTGACATCCTCGAATCTAGCCTATTCGAATCTAAGGTCTCATTCGAATCTATCTCAGATTCGAATGTATTCCCTTAAGTAATTCGAATCTAGCCAAAAACACTTAAACTCTTAAGTGATGAAACTTATGTTTTACTTATCCTTGAGTTAATCTTTGACCTTTATGTTTGACTTCTTGTAATATGTTACATCAAGTTCAAACACACAATCAATAACAGACAAACACATATTAAACATATATATCAAAACACTTGTTAATACTCAGAATATTACTTAAACCATAATGCAGATCGATTAGACTGCTATCGTCACACAGGGTGTACCAACAAAGAATGATTCAACTCGAATGTGAAGTGAAATGAAACTCGAATTACTCTGTGATCAACTCGAATGAAACATGAAGTTTCTCGATTGATGCTTTGATCAACTCGAATGAAACATGAAGTTCTCGATTAACTCTTTATCCAACTCGATCAGTTAAGGATAAAACTCGAATGAAGCATACATAAAACTCGAATGAAGCATTCATCAAACTCGAATGCCTTCTTTATAAATCTCGAATTACACTATGAATTTAGTTATGCCCGAGTTTTATCATTTTTCAACAAAAACAAGATCAGATCCAAACTTTTTCAACAAAAATCCATGAAATGACCTCAAATTGATTTCGAAGGTTCGTTTTAATAGCAGAAACAACTTTTGTGAAATCACTTTGGCTAATTCTCGATTAAAAACCAAAAATCGACCAAAAACCTCAAGAACACACACTTTTTCAAAAAATCTGAAAATTCTCAATTAAATTCTGTGTGTTTGGAATTAAAATTTGATACTTATATCATTGAATTCGTCTTTAAAATTCTCACCTTCGATCCAAATATCAGATCATTTCATCCACAGAATCAAAATCCTCAATTGATTTTCGGATTTTCAAAAAAAAATGAATATAACAGTGTTCTAAAAAAACGATTTCAGATTCAAAATTCACTCAAATTCAGCCATAATAGGCTCTGATACCAATTGTGAATTCATATTTCATGCAATTCATACAACATTAAACACAATTCATATGAACAATTATTATCAACACATAAAATCGAATGCTTAGATTGAGATGAGAGAATATTACATTGATGTTCTTGGTGACTTGCACAACACTTTTTCTCTCTCAATCAGATCCGTGTATGTGTATTCCTCAATCCCCCTATAACAGTACACATACACTCCTATTTATACACAATACAAAGTATTGAGTATTTACACAAGCAACCCCTGAACTTTTACAATAAAATTGATTACAACTCTATATAAATTTGTACCCAACAAATTTCCTGGTGTCCTGTACCAGGAGATGGTGTATGAATTTTGTTACACCTGTGCCTACGACCCAGCAATCAAAATCATCCGGGGAACCATTCTCAATGGGACTCAGACCATTGAGATCACTACTGGTCTTATCAGGGAAGTTCTTCATCTCCCTGTGGCTGAAACGTATGACCAGCCACAGCCTGAAAATGATCAGATGGGGAACTTGCTACGCTTCTGTGGTGTAGCAGAACCCAAAGTTGGAGCCACACTGTTCAGAAAGGATCTCTCACCCACTTTCAGCTTCTTGTTTGCCTCTGTGGTAATGTGCTTCAGCAGCAAAGTTGCTTCCTTTGACCAGCTCAGCCGTGATGAAATCCCAATAGTCATATAGCTTGTAGATGGGACTACTCTGAACATGGCTCGGCGGATTTTCATGAATATGAGGAACCTGGTGCAGCAGGAAACACGTCCAGCTACTGTTGAATACCCACGGTTTCTGAGCCTCATCTTCAAGCATGTCTGTGGTGAGACTCTTTATAACTCTCAGTCTATGTTACTGACTGTTGCATTCCCAGTGATTGGGAATAAAGTTTTCTACACCCCTGTACTCCCAAATGAGCCTCCTCTGTCTACACCAATGAGGAGGTTGCTTGGTATGGTGGAAGGACCCTCTACTGTGAGGGTGGATCCAGTGACTGCCCCCAAGGGAAAATCCAGGCCCAAAGTTGTAAAAAGGGTCCTGGAATCGACTCAAGCTAAGTCTGTCCGCAAGAAGGCAAAAACAGCTAAGTCTAAGTCTGCCCCATCAGCCTCTGTGGCTGAGGGGGAGCAGGCTTCTCACCCTGGTTCATATGTTGAACCTGAAGCCTTTGTGGCTGGTGCCTCTGTGGCACCTGAGACCATGGAACAGGCTAACCCCCTGTTTCTGACCCAGTCTCACCCCCTGTCTAAACACAATTCCCAGCTACTTCTCCTCAATCCCCCACACTGTCTCAATACTCCAGGAGAAATCCTTAGCTAGGAATAAACAACCTACCCAAACCAGCCCCTCCGACTCTTCTCAACAAGAGTCCAGTTGCCAAAGAAGCAACCCATGCTGCCTCTCCTATTTTGGGGGAAGGTCCAGCATCATTGGAGTAGGCTTCACTCCAACAAGAGTCCACCCTGAGTCAGCCTAGACCCTCTGGTTCCTCCCAACAGGAACCAGTTGTACATATGGAGACTACCACATCCAAGCCTCCCAACAGGCTGAGGATATCAAAAGACAGGAGTTCACTCCACTCCACACTGAGTCCACACAGTCTCCACTCCATACTTCTCTTACACAACCTGAGTCTGCACGAGGTGCCAAACCTGCTGGACTAGACCATCCAATAGATCAGCCTCCAACTTCTGTTCCTAGTGATACAGCTGTTGTACACCCAACAGCTGCTGAAGGACCAACCTCCCAAGCTGATGAACCACGGGGAACAGACCATCCCTCTGGTGAGGGTGCATCCCAAATGCAAATTCCATCAGCAGGTCTCACCACTGCTGATGTTGAAATGCACATCCCATCTCCCCATGATGAGGCACCTATAAACCAAGGTGTTGCTGAGGGAACCACCCCAGGCTTTGATAAAGGTGCTGCAACACACGCTGCATCTGAAAGGCCACAATCTCCTACCCCTTCTCCTGATGAAGCAGCTACAGCCACTGCTGAAGGATCCATTGACCCTTCCAAGCTGGACCATCTTACTTATGCCCAGGATATGAAACTTCTTTCAAAAGTAACTCTACCTTCTCCCTCACATCCTCAAACACCTGCCTCATTCTCATTCCTCACTATCTACACAATCCAAACAGTCCACCCATACTCCTCCATCCCCCAAAGATCTTCCTTTGAAGGATCAACTATCCTTGCTGACCAACAAAGTTGGCTCTTTGGAAAATTTCATGACCTCACTACCATTAATAATCTCAGACTCTGTGTCTGCACAGCCCAAAGGATTCTTTGATGTGTTCAAGAATTCCTTTCCAACCCCTCCTCAAGCTGATCAGTCCCCACGGCTGCTTGCACTCACTGCACAGCTGCAAAATATCTTCACTACCCTCTCCTCTATCCTTTCCACTCAACAGGAATCTGTGTCCTCCATGACAGTTATCTCCCAACAGCTGTCCACTCTCCTCACCACTTGCACAAATACCCTTCCCACTACATTGGCCAGCTTAAACACTCTCATTGTCTCTCTGTCCAATTCTGTGTCATCAAACCTTGATGATGTGCAAGACTCTCTTGAACTACATCTTGCACAGCTTCAAAGTTTATTGTTCACAGCTTCTGACAGAGAAAACCTATCAAAGCTGTCCTCCATTGCTGATTCTCAATCCTCCTCTCTTCAGACCTGCTTTACCCAGCTTGCAGAGGTTAAGGACAATCTGGCTTACTTAGTGCATAGCCTGGTTGGCCCAAAACCTGCTGCCAAAACTGTTGCGCCTGCTGAATTTGTTTCTCCAGGTAGACCACATGTTGAAGGTTATGTGCCATCTCCTTCAAAGGGTGAGAAGTTATCCGCCTCAAAGACTAAGTCTAAGGGGGAGAAATCTTCTTGTCCTTCTAAGGAGAAATCAGCATCTGTTGGTCAAGCAGCAGGTACATCTCGAACAGGTCCCACTGAGGATGTCTCCTATCACACTGAAGCTGCTCAGCCTACTCAGGCTGGATCTCCAAACCCTGCACAAACTAAGGGGGAGGAATCCATTCCTAGGGACAGGCTAAGCAGAAGGAGACATCTGCTTCTGCAAGAAGAAGAGATTCCGGAAGTTGTTCCAACTGTAACAGCTAAAGGAAAGAAGAAAGCATTTGTAGACCCTGACCATCCAAGAGCTGCACAGCTAAAGTTTGACAAGGCAAGAGCTAAAGAAATGGGCGTCTCTATGAAAAAATACTATGAATACAGAGATGAACAGCTCCAAGCCCTTGAAAGACTAAAGAAAGAAGAAGCCTCTGCCAAAGCTGCTAGATCCTTTGCATTCAAAGAGGCAAGCAAAATTAAAATGCCTTCTTTGGATGTGCAAAGAAAATTGCTCAAGGCTGCTAAGGAGTCAATGGTAAAAAAGGAAGGTGAAAAGGATCAGGGTGCTCAGGTCTCTGTGACCAAATCCAAGGTAGCATCCTCCTCTGCAAGAGCCAGATTCACTTTGACAACCTGGCAAGGAAAAAGTTCTTTGATGTTGCTGACAGAAGACTTGCCAGGGAACCAATTGTCAAAGCTGTTCTCATCTCAAGAAAGGGCAAACAGTGGAAGATACAGAAAACTAGAATGGGTGCTACAGGCCCAGAACTGGAAGCATATGTATACACTGACGTTGCACAAATGGGATACAGAGAATGGGTGGAGTTGGCAGTTGCCCTGAGCCAGTCTAAGTCTGAAACAGCTAAGACTATCAGGGCATATGTTAAAAAGTTGAAGTCCATCTACTATCTAGTTGATGAAGAATGGAAGTTGTCCATCAGTTGGACAGGCTTGCAATTACTTGCTCCCATCATCAACAGTCCAACTTGTTGAATTTCTATGTACATTAGTTATACTTTGGTACATTAGTTGTTACTTTTTATTTTACATCAGTTGTAATCTGCATTAGTACATCAATTGTACTCTTGTAAAAACATGTGTTGTTTATGTAATCAAAATCAGTATATATGTATATATAAATTGATCTTTTACTTTACTTTGATGTTGTAATTTCATTTCAGCAAAATGTATTGTAAAAATATATAGTGATTATTGATAAAATCAGCTTAGACTGATTATTGCAAATAAGGGGAGATTGTTAGGCACAAAAAGGCCTCAGTCAAACCTGCTCTACATATTAGGGGGAGATTTTTAATCAAACCTGTTTGATGCACTTGAAGGTATAATTTAAGGTCTGTTAATGCCTTATTGAAACCAGAAAAGTGATTTGCAATATAAGTCAAAGTTGTTTACCCTGTTGCATACGTTTCAACAAAGATAGATTGTCCAAGCTGTTCTGTCTGCTGAACAGGCTGGACATAAACTGTCTACGCTGCTCTATTCTGCTGAGCAGCTTGGACAGATTCTAAGTGTCCTGTTCTTTGTGAGCAGAACCTGTTCTTTGTGAACAGGCTAAACACTTTATGGAATATGTTTCCAAGTCCTCATGTATTGTTTTTGGCTACAAGATCAGTTTATAAGTCGAAGACAAAGTGGAAAACAGAAGATGCTAAAACTGCCTACGTTATTCTGTTACATGAAGACAAAGAGGATATTTGAAATGAGTGACATACCATTTTTTATATCAAAATGGCGTTAACAAAAGAAGAAAGATGCAAAGTTGACATTCCTCTTTTGGTTAAAGCGTTATGCAACAGAGACAAAAAGAAAAAGACAAAGATTCTGCCACATGAAGACAAGTCTGCTTTTATCAGAATGTGTAGAAAAGTTGTTTTGTCTTTTTGGAAAGACATCTCACTATCTCATCGTCCAAAGAAGAAGCTTCACTGAGATTCTCAGTGAGAGTATAAAAGAAAGCTTCTAAGGATTGTGAGATAACCAAGAGTGAGAAATTCAGATCGTGCATTGAAGTGTGTTATTCCATGCATGCAAGTCTTCTTGAATAAAATAGTAACGTGTGTCCAAGCTGTTCTTATTCAAGTTGTCCATCAGTGTCTTGTAAAATCAGTGAGTTCATCTAAGTGAGTGTATTCATTGTATATAGTCTGAGTGTGTCTTAGATTAGTTGAACATCTGTTGTATCTGTCATCTCAGCGTGAACCTTTCTGCAGTCAAGCTTGTTTGTAATTAACACTTGTTAATAGTATACACAAACATTGAGAAAAGAGTGTTAAGTTTTAAATTGTTGTATTCCCCCCCCCCCCCCCCCTCTACAGCTTAGAACAATACAATTGGGAAACCTTTTGGGACCTAGAGACTTTCATTTTCTTTTCTTTTCTTTTTTTTTTTCTTCCCGTTTTTGACTTCTTGATAAATGTTTTTTTAGGTAACATTATATAAAATTAAGGAATTACTATCAATCAAACAACTTTTTATTTAACAAATAACAATTAGCAAAACAAGTAAACAACTAGTCAACTAAGAGTCTAATATTTAGCAATTAGAAAGTAGCAAAAACAAATAAACAACTAGCCATTAGCAATTGGATTATCAAAAACTTGTTAAACTAGCAATCAGAAACTAACAATTAGCAATTAGGAAACGTGTTAAAGACTTAAAAGGAGCGAAAACACCTTGATTGATGCTTTGAATTGTCAAAAACTTGATGTGAAATTGCGATTGGCAACCGGCAAGTCGGAATTAGATTTTCCCGGTCTCCACAATTAAACTAGAGCAGAGAAGAAATTGTGATTGGCAAGTCGGAATTAGGGATGCGTTGGTTGAATCGATGTTCAAGATGTTGAATCGTTGTACAGATGACAAATCACAGTTGCGAAAATCGAAATTGTGATTGGTAAGTTGGAAACTTGGAAGTCGAAATACTACCTGACACATTTGCGTGTTCTCCTTCGCAATCTTCCATTTGAACTCGTCAATCGAAGCGTCGCACCAGACTAGCCTCGATTTCGCATCCTTGAGTGTGTGTGTGGTGCGTCTCAACGCCTCGTCTCTTGCGTGGTTGCGTCCTTTGCTTCCTCGTCGTCTACTATTTCCAAAACAAAGTGAACGAGAGAACAAGGGTTTAGGGTTACGAGGCCCGTCCCTTTTTTTTTTAATTTTTCCGCCTGCAGCTACTGGACCAAAATGTATGCAAACAATTTTTTTGGGCCCCCTAGATTTGTTGGGCCCTGGGCAAACACCCTGGTGGCACATAGGACCCTTCAAGATAGTAGAAAGAGTTGGTAATCAGTCCTATCATTTGGACTTGCCGGAGGAATTGTCAGGTGTTCACCCGGTATTTCATGTGGGCTACTTAAGGAAGAGTCTGGTGCCCGAAAGGGAACCATGGACTGATCATTCGGAAGTTAAGATTTACGAACGGCTAAGGTTCGTTGACGAGCCGGAGTGTATACTGGAGACAAAAGTCAAGAAACTCCGCAACAAGGAAATCAGGATGGTGCTGGTCAAGTGGTTTATCCAGTCTCTGTTGTTATCGGAACGAATCTGGATGTGGATAACATTGCAGATTCAAATGAAGTGTCATTTTCTGCTTTTTCCCTTACTCACCTATTTTATATATATGTATGTCTGTGTGTGTGTGTGTAGATACATACACATTTATCATATCTCCTAAACCAATAGAAAACTACCACTTGGCTGGATTTTTTTTTAAATTTAGACTTTTCATAACACACACTTATCTTTGTGTTATCTTATATTTAACCATTTTATTTTAATAAACTTTTGTTTAGTCCTGTTTTAACATTTCTTATTACAATAATTTCTTACACACTTAGAATTGTGATTTTAATCATACATATGTTTGGAGTTGTCTTTTAAACTATTATATTATGTTTAATTGTATCAATAAGACCAATGAAAACTTGCAACTTGGCCAACCATGATTGGATGATGTTGTTCTTTAATTTAAATTTTTCATAATATACCATATCTTTGTGTTATCTTTTATTTAACTCCTTTATTTTAATAGGTTTTTATTTAGTCCTTTTTTTAACTTTTATTATTACAATATTTTTTTACACACTTAAAATTATGATTTTAATCATACATTTGTTTGAAGTTGTCTTTT
The DNA here is from genome assembly GCA_020465985.1 of Centrapalus pauciflorus. Lineage (NCBI taxonomy): Eukaryota > Viridiplantae > Streptophyta > Magnoliopsida > Asterales > Asteraceae > Centrapalus > Centrapalus pauciflorus. The sequence continues at coordinate 53,664 of JAANYP010000318.1, forward strand.
GAAACTGTTATGTTATGTTTAATTGTATGAAAAATACTATTATATAAATGCACATTTCAAGATACTAATGAAATTGCTTTATAATTAAAATATAACTAATTAATATTTAGATTTTGTATTTAATATGATCATGTTTAACATTGAACATTACTATTATAACATTGGCAGACCCTAATCGACGTGTTAGAGATATTACCATTATAACTTTATTTGATTTGATTGTAAAACCAACAAATTAAATTGGTGATTAAACCTAATCAACGTCACAATTTCAAAAAATGGTTATGAATATTTAATTATTTAATTCTGAATCTGATCAGATTTAATAAGGCATGGTTTGTAATTTTGACATTGCAAAATCTAAAAAAACCAATGTATGAACCGACTAACAATGTCGTTTTGCTTCTTCTTGGATATAATCAGATTTTCAAACTCACTCTTTGATCCTGGTTCAATTGGGTTTCTTTATTTGAAATGTTTGAAAAATATTTATTCATTTGTTTTTTATATTTATTTTTGTAATTGATTGTGGAGCCCATTTATTAACTTTTGGGCATACCCTTGGCCCAACCCATTTTCCTTGAAACCTTTGAGCCCATTTGTGCTTGCCTATAAATACTCCTCTCTTTTATGAGAGGAGGGACTCTTTGGATGGCATCTCTCTTGCTCCAAAAGCTCCACCCTAATCTTCTCCTACACTCTACCAGGGGGCCTGGTTGAGCCCCTGGGCTACATACCATCAGTTCCAGGCGATTCTTCCAGGAGGTTTCCCTGCCTCAACGTGCATTGTTTCTTTAACAACAACACCTGTACTACTTACCACGAGGTCCCACTTCCTCAACACGCATTGTTTAATCAACAGTAGCACCTAGACTACACCACCATCAATTCCAGACGGTTCTTTCATGAGGTTATCATCCACTTGACGGGAACTCGTCTTCCCTCATATGGAGATCTCTCTCTCTCTCTCTCTCTCTCTCTCTCTAATTATTCTCTCATAACATATATTACATATTCTAACTTGACCATCGGAGGTGGCTCCCGGGGCTCACGCCCTGGACCCACTTCTAACGGGATTCTACATGTTTCAGCATTGTTTCAGGCTCGGGTTAGACAAAGAACGACCGCATCTCACATCTGAACTAACAGAATAATGTATGAACAATAATTAATATTTTAGACCCCGCAGCAATGCGCGGGCTTCAATAACTAGTTTATAATATTATCCAGTTATTGATTTATTTCGCTGACATGGATTTATATGATTGGTGCACAGTGTTCACAACTATTATATTATTCACAATGGATCTTAACCCTACTAGGTTTTTAAATTTGCACATTTCAATGGCGACAGAACGATCTAAAAAGAATACATCATACACATTTTACAATAGTATGACGAGCCGTCGTTGTGGCCCGTAGAAATAATCCAAACTACCTACTAGTGCAGGGAAGTAAGGGTCGAATATGCAGGGAGCGTGTGGGTTTATTAAGGTTAAATTAGCTAGTTTTTTTATGATTAGAAAAGTGATTTAAACTGTGAATTGATTGATTGTTTGGAATGGTGATTACGACTTATTTACTACTAAAACAACGGAAAGCAACTAACGAATTGATTAACAAGTCAAACTAAAGATAACAATTTACGGGATCACTATGCCATAAGTTATTAATCACTTGAGTTTCATGCAACGATCACATAGACATAATCAATTGCGTAGTCAAATTAATCTTAAATACTTTATGAATAAATGGTTTGATTGGTAAAAGCAAGATAGTTCATAGTGATATTATTTTTATAATAACCGAATGTTTATCATCTTCTTCGTTCATCGCCTACTATCGCTCTGGGTGGTTACTGATCAATCGCCTACCATGACTTCTTGAACAAATCAATTAGGTCGGTCCTGTCCATAGTCCACCCGTTTCTGTTGCCGATCACCACCGTTGTTGTCTTGTTGAACAAATCGATTGGTTCTTACTTCTTAGCAACACCAAATTGAGGTAACTTTCATACATTTAAGTTACAAAACAGTATATCTGATTTTGGATTGAAAGTAAATAGGATGAATAGAAAGAAACGGTTAAGTTAATAAATAATAAAGTTATGTTTAAGATGGATAGAATCCACGATGGGCCACTTCTTCAAGTGGGTATAATATTTGAACGTATTCATCTATATAATCTTAGTGGAATTTAAGCATTTAGCTCTGTAAATGATCAATTTACATTGTTTGCATTTGAGATTTTTGGATATATGGATCTATTGACTTAACGGTGTTTTAGATTAGTTTGTAACTAAAAAAATTAGACCCATTTGTTTGTTGTTGATGCAAAGTGCTAAACGGTGATAATTTGAATTCGTTTTTGTTATTGAAGTGAATTGATTTGGTTTTGTTTTTGGTTTTGTTGCAATGATATTATTACAATTGATGAAAGTTATTTTATTTCCAAATCATTTTGTTGTTAAATTTGTAGGTGGATATTCATGGAGTCGAGTCATGGTAGACTTAATTTATTCTGATTTTTGAGTAATAAGAAGAGACGAAAAGATCAAAAGAAACAAACGACAACAAGGTATAATCTTTCTATACTTATAACTTGTTTCTGTAATAGTCTATATACTATAAACCTTAACAATAATCAACGACAGGATGAGCCGTCTAGTTTGACTAGGTTTCAAACCCCTTTAAAAAATAGTATGTTGTATTTTTAAATTTATATGAGGGCATTTTTTTTACCCTTTAATAAATAGCGTGTTGTATGTTTAAATATTATATGAGGGCATTGTTTTTTTATGTTGCCCAGGGCATGAAAATAATCAGGACCGGCCTGCAACTCAGCTAACGAGGAACAATCGTATGACTATCGAAACTACCTAATTTCAACAGTGTTATATACGGATATACCTTTTAGCTCATTCACATCTGTTGCATTGAACAGTTTAATTTAATGCACCATTTGAGAATGATTTTGATTATATAGATTTTGGACAGGATGACAATGCAATCAAATTCGCTTTCTACATGCAATGAATCTTAATTTCTCAGGATTTCGTTTACGATTTTTCCTCCTTGATAGCAAAACATATTTAAGTTTTTATACGAACAAGTAAAAACAAATTTAACATCTTAAAGGTTACAAATTTTAACATCAAATGACCAATCTACGCACATTCGTTCACCAGGTTACATTCTTCCCTGTCATAAATGAAAATACTTTCACGAACTAATTAATCACAATCCAGGTTTTGCCACATTAAAGATGTATACGAGTTGTAAAATTTAGAAATACCTCGACTCATTGCTCCTGGTGAATCTTCGATTGATGAACAATAAGAAAAAGAGGCTACTGTTTACAAGAAACGACTAGGGTTTTTTGTTTATAATGTGTTACCTTACAATGAACAATAAAAAGACTATGTATAAACTAGAAATGAGATAATGACAAAAGCAACCCTCCAACTATGCAACTTTATTAAAAGACTATATATCTGCTAATATCCCCCCTCAAAATCACAATGCTAGTGCAACAAGCATTGAGAGTTTGTTAGCCAAGAAGCGGAAACAAAAAGTTGAATGAGTCTTCGTAAAAATATCAGCAATCTGCATAGTAGACGAGACAAAGGGCAGTGATATGGTTCCGATGCGAAAATGATGTCGAGTCAAATGACAGTCAATCTCAATATGTTTCATATGCTCGTGAAAAAACAGAGTTATGAGCAATTTGAATAGCACTCTGATTATCACAATACAAAGGAGTAGGCCGAGAAACATTAACACCCATATCCGCTGTAACATCCCTATATTTTCAATTATATGTAATTTACAGCTTTAGGGACTTAATTATAGTGTTAAGGGATTATTATATCAATTTAAGTTAAATTTTGATCATATTATCAGTTAAGTAAGAAAATACGAAGTTGAGGGGTATAATTGCAATTGGGTCAAAATAGAAATAAAAAGGGAAAAAGTCTTTCACCTTTGCAAATCCACTCTCTCACTACACTCTCTCTCTAGCCGACTCCCTCACTCTCTCTCTATCTCTCGGGTTTTATCAAGAACACCCAAGAACTCAACAATTTCAAGTGTAAAAGTTGGATTCAAGTTGCAATTTAGGAACTATAACTGCTGCAACAAACAATTTGAGGTAACGTTTGCTCATATTTACGAATTCTTGAAGTTTTGGTTCGGTTTTTAGTGAAAACCGAATCATAAGATCTATGTTTCAATTGTTGATGCATGTTGGATATTAGTGTTGCAATGTTAAAATCGAGTGACGATAATGTTGTATACCAAATTTCAGATTCTAATTTCACCTCTAAGTATGATTTTAGAGATTTTGTGTGTGTTTTAGTAGGTGTTCTTCGAACAAATGAAGAACATGAGATTAATTTGGTATATTTAAGTTATAGTTTAAAGTATAAAGTGTTAAGATAGTGCTACTAAGCTCACATTTGCAATATTAGACTCAAAACATGTAAATATGGTCCAAAAGTAAATTCTGGAAAATGTTAGAATTTTACCAGGTATGAACTCGGACTGATGATCCATCCGAATTCGGATCCCTACCCAGTTCGGACCAGTAGCAGTTCGGACCATACTCAATCCGGACCAACTACAATTTCGGGTCCATCCCATTTCGGACTCCCAACCTAATTCGGACCTACAGTGACTTCGGACCACACCCATTTCGGACTTCACCCCAATTCGGACCCACTCTACTTCGGACCTCACCCAATTCGGACCATCCGGATTTCGGACCATCCGAATTCGGATGTTGTCCGAATTCAATTAGAATTTCATTTAAATTACAGAATATAAGATTTAAGCAATTACTGACACAAAATCACTATTACACTTACTTTACAGATCATGTGGTGTTATCAAAACACACATTGATTCAGAGACAAGTCACACTATACCAATCACTGTGAGTAACAGATTGTCATTCTAATATTTATTGTTTTTGCATTCATGTTTATATATTCAATGGCATGTTCACATTGTTCATACATCAATTGGCACTCATGATTACTTTGTTGTTATGATGCACACTCGTACTTGACATGTAACACACATGTAGCCAGTGTTCATTTGAAAGTGCATCTATTTACATCATGCTTGCACTGCATGATCATTACTTCACAATCTGATGCGACCTGGACTGGGGCTGGCAGCAGGCCACTGTCGGGGACTGATCATCCCACTCGTTATCCCGTCAGGTTCGGCACATCCCCGATCAGCATTTGAACTGCCAAACCCATGCTAGCAATGCATGGTTTACACATACATTGAGGCTTACACTGCCTGTTTTCACATACATGGGGCTTACACTGCCCATGGTTAAGCATTGCTTGTAAAGAAATATTTGTTGTTTGCATAATCTGTTATCTCACTAAGCATTAGCTTACAGTTGACTCACCATGTTTTCAGGCAAAGGCAAAAGTGTAGCTGGACCTTCTACTTAAGCAATTCACTTCAATATCCCGGAGACTTTAGAAGCTATTGGTACTTGAATGTAATAGCTTTGGGCTGGGAATTACTACTTCTAAAACAATTATGGTGTTGTAATAGTTAAACTTAATCACTGTAGTCGTGTACTTTTAATGCTTTAGTGTGGAACTTCTTAAATCTGTTTTAAGTATTCAATCTTAATTATCATATTATTCATTGGGTTGTTTGTCGATCCTGGTGATTACATTTATACTATCAAAGCAAGAGGGTGTCACATCCGCCAGTAACCAACGCATCCAAACGATCTCACATGTAACTGTCATAACACGAAACTCAGCTTCTGTAGATGAGCGAGAAACAACATCCTGCTTTTTGCTTTTCCATGAGACAAGAGAGTCTCCAAGGAAAATACAAAAACCTGTAGTAGACTTTCGATCGTTAGGATCACCAGCCCAATGAGCATCGCTATAAGCACGCAGCTCTAGAGACGATGTAGAAGGAAACAACAAACTCTGAAATTGAGTACCCCTCAAATATCACAAAATACGAAGAACAACTCCCAAATGTATAGTAGTAGGAGCGTTAACAAACTGACTGACCACATGAACTGCATGAGATATGTCCGGACGAGTGACGGTGAGATAAATCAAACTACCTACAATGGTACGATACAAACTCGGATCTGATAAAGGAACTCCATCATTCAGGGAATAACGTCCATTGGTTACAAGAGGAGTATCAACAACTTTAATATTAGAAAGGTGAGCGCGATCAAATAAATCAGAAATATACTTCGATTGATATAACAAGTGACCTTTATTAGAGTGAGCAACTTTAATCCCCAGAAAATAGTGTAACCATCCCAAGTCTTTCATAGCAAAACGGGTAGCCAGATCAAACTTAAGAGACTCAATACCCTCTAAATCATCACCAATAATAATCATGTCGTCAACATATAAAGATAAGATAATTCAACCGGCACCTGTGGTTTTAACAAACAACGCTGAGTCATGATTACTCGCAATAAATCCAAGAGAGGTGATGAGCAATACCTGGAGGAGGAGTCATGTAAACCTCCTCATTAAGATCACCATTCAAGAAGGAATTTTTGACATCCATTTGAGATATTTTCCACTGGCGAACAGAAGCCACTGCAATCAAAGTACGAACAGTGGTCATTTTTGCAACAGGCGCAAAAGTTTCCTCATAATCCATACCGTACTGCTGTGAGTATCCCTTAGCAACAAGTCTAGCCTTATATCGCTCAACAGATCCATCTGATTTGGTCTTAATCTTGTAGACTCAACGACAACCAATGGGTTCCTTTCTAGAGGGGAGAGGAACCATATCCCAAGTACGAGTATGATAAAGAGCGGTAAGCTCCTCAGCCATCGCCTCCTGCCAAAGTGGATCAGAGACAGCCTCTCTATAGGATGCAGGCTCAACCAAACGATGAACATTAGCAAGAAAATAAGCAAATGAAACAGAATAAGAAGAATATGCAAAGTCGGGAAGTTGAGTAGGCTTACGAGGACGAGTAGACTTACGTGTGATGGGAACATCCGTAGTGACAGTAGGTGGCTAAGCGGTCGTATGCGTAGGAGAAGGATCTGATGTTATAGACGTCTCAGGATAAGATGTATCTAATGTAGAATCTTCAGTGTCATGACTAAAAAGGATCACTAGACAAAAGTTCTAACCGTGTCGGAGTAGGAGACGAAGTAGGAATTGAAAAGAAGGGAATATGCTCTAAAAATGTCACAAGACGCGAGACATATAATTTGTGACTGACCGGATCAAAACAATGATTCCCCTTTTGAACTATTTCATACCCCAAGAACACGCATAAAGCTGGCCGTGAAGACCACTTGTTGCACTCAACGTGAGGACGAATAACAAAACAAGCACAACCAAAAACACGTAAGGAAGAGTAATCAGGTGTGGTTTCATAAATTTTTTCGAATGGAGATAGACTAGAGTTATTAGCAATGGGAATCTGATTAATGACATAGACAGCAATAAGGAGAGCTTCAGCCCAGAAGACACAAGGAACTTCAGAAGACAATAACAACGACCTGGCAGTTTCAAGGAGATGTGTATGTTTTCGTTCGGCAACACCATTTTGTTGAGGGGTATCAGTACATGACGTTTGGTATATTGTACCATCAGAAGCAAGTAATTGGGTGAATGCATTAGAAGTGTATTCACCTCCTAAGTCACAACGAAAACATTTAATGACCGTTGAATGTTGGGTTTTAACCAGAGCTCTAAAATCTTTATAGATGGACAGAAATTCAGACATGTGTTTCATCATATAGATCCATGTATAACGAGTATAATCACCAATAAAGGAAACATAATACCTAGCAGCCCCCCCTAGAAGACACGGGAGAAGGTCCCCACACATCAGAATGAATCAGATCAAATGGTTCAAAAGAACAAGAGACACTTTTGGTAAACGGTAAAGCGGAAAATTTCGCTAGTTTACAACCACTACAATCAGATATATCTAAATAGTTCAATTGACCTAGAGCGCCTGTAGATGCCAAAAACTGTAAACGAGAAGTTGAAACATGACCTAAACAAGAGTGCCATATGTAAAAATCTGAAGACAAATGACTCAAAAGAAAAGAAGATAAATCGACACTTGAAGCAGCCACATCTGAAACTCTGAGATTGTCCAAAACATAGAGGTCTCCTAGCTTACGGCCTGTCCCAATCACCTTCTGAGAATGCGGGTCTTGAACATAACAAGATAAATCAGAAAAGAAAACACAATAACTGATTTGCATAGTTGACTAACAGAAGCAAGATTTAAAGCAAGACTAGGAATATAATACACATCAGGTAGAGATACATGAGGTGTGACAACAGAAACAACACCTTCCAATGGCATAGCTATTCCATTAGCTGACATAATAGACATAGGCGAACCAGAAGATAAAGAAACAAATGAAGACAAATATGGAGACATATGATGAGATGCACTAGAATCCAAGATCCATAAGGACGAAGGAATATCTAAATTATTAGACGAAGACAAACCTGATGGAGAGGCTAACATGACAGTGGATGACGAGCCAAGATATTGTTTAAGCTGCTCCATAACCAAATGATCAAAAGCAACCATTGTGAATCCAATATAAATTACAATTGATGATGAAAAATTCCGAAAGAAGTATGATGATCAAGAACCAAAAACCCAAATTATAACCAATAACATAATCTAAAAACCTTAACCCAATGAACAAACAATTAGTTAAGGACGACAATCAAAACCCTTAGCCATAATCAACGAATCAACAAAGACAATAAACCCCAAATGAAGATGGCTAATAATAATCACAAACCAATCAATGATAGCAACGATAACCCCAAACAAATTCGAAACTTCGACGAAACAAATATGCATTGAAAAACTAGCAAATCATGAATCAGCAACCAATTTCGAACGTAAATAAGTCGTAACAAAACACTCTAATCAATAATCCAAACGGTGAGATTAAAGATATTTTTGTGCTGAATCTTCAGTTCAAAAGTCAGAACGATCTAACGGTTTAAGAAGAGATACCTTCAGTTTTATTACTAGTGTGCAAAAAAACTACGATTTCAATTTGCAGCCACCTTCGACTATTAATAACTCAAAGGGATAACATTAATTCGATAATCCCAACGGTGAGATTGTAGATATAGGTGTATAAAACCTACAGTACATAAATGGTGACGATCCAACGGTTAATGAAATCAGAAATACATTTTCCCCACAGCTACACAAATCTGACCGAAAATCCTGAAACGAAACAGCTACGTTCGACAGTACGTATCTCCAAATACAAAGCCCGAATCAACAATCCCAACGGTCAAAATGAAGATAAATATGTTGCTAACCTACACACCAAATATCGTGACGATCCAACGGTGAACGAATCCAGACCGTTGACTTTTTACGGCTGCGCAGCCTTGGCCGAAATTACGAGACAAAACGATGAACCAAATGGTGAATGAGTGCGACAAACCGAGAACTCAACAAATCAACAACCTGACTCTAATACCATGATGAACAATAAGAAAAACAGGCTACGGTTTACAATAAACCACTTCCTTTCCTTTTGATATTCTTCTATAGGGTGTATCTTCCTCAATTGTTAAAGGGTTTGCACGATTCTTTCCCTTTGCGCCTCTGTCACCATCATTGGATGATTCCATTGATTTGCATGTACCAGTAGCAGAAATTAAATCTCGCAACCTCATTCAGATTCCTTTCATTTGATATAAATCCAAACATACGAACTATTAAGCCATACAACCTTCTTCAATGGATGATCTACGCCTGTGTTGCACATTATATTGATCAGGAGATTTTAATTTTTAACCCTAAACTACAACAGTATACCTATACCTTACATGGATCATATCCTTCGTCTCATTCTATAAACTTCAACTTTGACATTTTGATTTCTACTAGGACCGCCATTTATCGTCTCCAATGGTTTATCCAGTATCCGTTGTTATCGGAATGAATCGATATGGATAACATTGCAGATTCAAAGGAAGTGTCATTTTTCGCTTTTGCCCTTACTCACCCATTATATATATATATATATAGGGAAGGGTTCTTTTAAGAACCTCTATGATGGTGAGAACCTATATATATATATATATATATATATATATATATATATATATATATATATATATATATATATATATATATATATATATATATATATATATATATATATATATATATATATATATATATATATATATAGACTAAGGATCTTTTGTGAACACTTTATTCGTTGTGAACATTGTGAACAACCATAAAATAGCTTTTGAATCTTATGAATCTTGTTGAAAATACTACCGAACCCTTCTATTAACTCATTAATCTTATTGGATCCTATGGATTTTATTGAATCCAATTAATTTTTCAAATCTCATGAATCGTGTTGAATCTTATGCATCTTGTTATAAAAACTACGTACTATGCACCTATTGAATGTTCTGAATCTTAAATAGACACTTCTATGAACCTTTTGAATCATATTAATCATATTACAAACACTTGTTGATATATATGAATGATTATATGTATTTTTTTTATTTGTTCACAACGTTCACAACGAATAACTTGTTCACAATGGATCCCATCATATATATATATATATATATAGGGAGGTTCAATGGAAAACCACAATGCACCGGAACACTTGTGAAAACCGCACTGCACCACCACAAATGCATCAAATTCCCCGCGTGATGCATCAAAATCCCGCGTGATGCATCAAATTTCCCGCGTAATGCATCAAAATCCCGCATGATGCATCACCTTATTTACGATCATGCCACCGCGTTTTTCATGAAATGCACCAAATCGGACGGTAGGCGTAGGTTTCCATGGTTTTCAGGTGCATAGTGGTTTTCCATTGAACCCACCCCTATATATATATACATATATATATATATATATATATATATATATATATATATATATATATATATATATATATATATATATATATATATATATATATATATATATATATATATATCAATAAAATCCATAGGATCCAATAAGATTAATAGGTTAATAGAAGGGTTCGGTAGTATTTTCAACAAGATTCATAAGATTCAAAAGCTATTTTATGGTTGTTCACAATGTTCACAACGAATAAAGTGTTCACAAAAGATCATTAGTCTATATATATATATATATACATATATATATATACACACACACACACACACACACACACATATATATATATATATATATATATATATATATATATATATATATATATATATATATATATATATATATATATATATATATATATATATATATATAAGACTTATTGGAATAATCGATCAGGAAACTTTGATTGGAAAAAGAGAAAACTAGTCAAAGTTGATTACCATTTTAAGTATTTTGTTAATAAAGATAACCTTATACCGATTTAAAGAAAAATCTGATTTTTGGTGTCCATGCGTGTTTTAATTGTTGGTATTCGTAACCACTCAGAACAATTGAAAATGATGAAGGAATGGGTTCTAGTAGCAAATTGAATTTGAGGCTTAAAGTAATTATTGGGTATCTCCATGGTCTATTATGAAGAATTATGATCATAGTTTGTGTTTTTTTTATAGGATTTTGAACTAAGGTCGTATAGATGAATTAATCTTACAAACTTGTTTTGTCCTCTGGGGTCTCCACCAGTTTCACAACCAACATGGTGGAATATTTCAAGGTTGGAGTTGTTGTTAAAGTAATAGTTTCTAGGTATAATAGGAGAAATCGTAGAAAATTTTCTTTTAGAGCTTTAAAGTTTAGAACTTGTCATTACACTACAAGATAAAAGACATTTTGTGACTGAGAGTTTAAGTGAGTGAAGTTAGTTTAGTCACTTAATACCATATTGAACCTATCATGACTGATACTAAAAGTAGTTGAAAAAGTTAAATAAAATAAAAATATAAATAAATAAACATGCCCTAATTCATTCCACAGTTGCGTTCTCTCCCTGCTCTCCTATTCTCTCTGCTTTCCATCAGCGCTGACCTAATCGCCTCCAGCCTCTGCCCTCCGCCTTCCGTCGGACCGTTCCGCCATTGCCTGACTCTAAACCTACTTCACCCCTGTTTTGGTTGAATCTCCCAACTCCGCATCAGATTTGAACAATCCCCCTACTTTGATTGAGCCCTACTCCGATTGAGCGCTACTCCGCCTTCGGTTATATCGATTGCAACAGTGATGCTCCATACCTGCTTCGCCTATATTTTAATCGAATCTTCCTACTCTTATCGAGCCCTACTCTGCCTCTGCATTGCCCAGCGTTTATTTGTCTCAATCTCTCCTTACTTGAATGATTAAGTGCTCATCTCATCAATTTCAGGTACTTGCAATTCATATAATTTCTGAACTAAACTTCTCAGAAACATATTTCATGATTTTGATTAATTGTTGTTATTCTACTTCTATTTCAACCCACCTGCTTGTAGTTCATGACTTGTTGTATGTCTAAACTGAACTTTGAAGTTTAATAATGAATTTTTTTGAACTTGCATAGGGAGAGGAGCTAAAGAAGTTAATTAGCCCCCTGCTTACATTGCGTGTAGTTCAAAAACAGAACAGATGATGTTTCTATATCTATATCATTTGTATGAGTACACTATTCTAAATCTATATCATTTGTATGAGTGTACTTCTTCTGTCCCGTGAAGAATTTCAATCTTTGACTTACACATTGATTATTAATCAGATGTCTAAGATCTCCTTTAATAGCAATTGGGGAAAATAGGTGACTTTAAGTTGAAACTTTGACAATTAATGAAGGGAAGATGACATGAAAATGTAATGTTCAGGTTGGGTAGATGGTATTTTTAAGGGATCATAGTTTGCGGAATAAAAAAATTCAAGAAATCGAGGTTGAATGAATGATCCCTTATATGTTTTTTGGTTTTGGATGCCCAAAACGTATATTTTCAACTACGATTCATTAATCTTTTTCACTAGTACAAGTAGCATTAACAACACAAACCAATATACTTAACTACACTTTTAATGAATAGAACCTTACTGATCATATAATGAAGCTAGCTTTCTATCTGATCAATGATTAAAATGTGTACAAATGCAAATTACATAAATGGTAATATGATTCTGATATGATATACGTTTATATTTATATTTCACTTTGAAATTTTTTATATGATTCTGCTTCTTTTATTAGTAATATGAAATAGCTACTGATTTAATTAGGCTTTGTATCCAATCAACAATTGGTGTTTTGTCTAGTACATTTTGTGGCTATTGCAATTTAGGGGATTGAGGAAGTACGGCAAATGAAATGTGATGCTCTGAAGCGAAAACAAAAAATGAGCAATTTAAATAAAGCTTCGACCATAGAAGGATTACAAAATCTTAGCAATCTTTAACCAGGTTAAGTTGCAATGGGTCAATCGATTGGTGTAGAATTTAAATCACATTTCTGTGATTTTGTCTTCATTCTTCATCTTTCATGGAAGAGTTTTGAGGCCATCAATAATTGATTCAAAACTAAAGGTATACTAAAAAATATTAAAAGTATTGTATGAGTTTGGCAGATAAGTGTTTAAATTTCTAGTTTGTAATATATTGCATAATCTCCTAATCTCGATTTTGGTGTCCTTGGTGGGGAGGAATCATGATGCCATGATGGTTCCTCTGCTGTGAGAAGTATTGTGTATCATAGTTATATCCTTTGCCGTGATTTTGAATTTGACCAATAACAATGATTTTTGCACTGCAGGTTTTGTAGCTATTTGACAAAAGTTGTATGTCAATTGAAGCTAAAATCCAAAGGTCACCAAAAACTAAGTGACAGGTAAGTATCATTTCTATTAAACACTAATACTTATAGTTAGTCTATTTGTTGCTTATTATTTTAAGTATTCAAATTTTTTGAAGTTTAAGCTCCATAATATCAGAAAACATAAACTTAGATGATGGATTATCATATTAATGATTTATTATATACATATAGTGTGGGTGAGAGTACTTGAATAGCATGGGTGACTGATTAACTGTGTGTTGGAACAAAGTTCATAAAATTGATGTTGGAACTTGTCGAATTGATACCCATTAAGAGTTGCAATTGGATAACTCATTTTCGATCTCAAAATTTTATTTATGTAATCTTATCTTAGTGGCCTTTATAAGTTCATAGATTGACAAGTGCATGTATAGTTGCTCTTAGGCTCTTGGTTACACGTATATACTTTCTTAAAAGCTTTAGTCTGGGGAATAAAACTGCTGACCAAGGGTTCATTACTAATGAATTCTCCTAAAGTAAGGTGTCTTCACACCAAGCGACCCCTGGCAAAGGAGGTGCTACATCATCAGAAGTTGCTGGTGAAAAGCTTTGGAGGATGCCAACGGAAAACGATGAAATCAGGTGTAGTTGATATGGTGAATACTAGCGGGCGACATGGTTGGTCTATTCTTGCAGCTCTTTTCTTAAAACATGTATAAAGTTTTAACTATCGGAATGTCAATTCTCCCCTTCTTTTATCCTTGCATTAACAAAGAAAAAAGGAGCAAGAGTTAGAACCGTTTTATGGTGTTTGATTTCAGTTTGTGAATGAGAAAGTACAATGGTTGCATATTGACATCACGGAGCCTGTGTGGAATGACAAGAAAAAAGGTGCAACTGAAAGGTAAGGTGTGTTACACTTTTCTTTTTATCTGTCACATTCTCATAAATTTTATTGTATATATACTTTGTAAAGATAAGCTTGCAACCAAATCATATTAAAATATTAAATATATAGTTTCACTTCTTTTATAAATCTAGTTATAAGTTGTGTTCGACTAAACTTAATTTCAATGTTTCAATCTATCCTTACCGTGTTACAAAAGTTTCTATTGCCTTCGCACAACTTTGTCTAAGATATCAATTCTCACAATTAATCATATTAATATTTTATATTGCAGCAAAGGTATGGATACGAACACAAAATTATGGGCTTGAAGGCATACGATGTGATTAGGTGTTCTAGTTTTTGTTGAGATTGTGTATTATAGTTTGAATAAAAATCGTTAGGATATTAAATAATTTTCTTGTTGTGATATTCTTTAATTAAATGATGTACAACTTATTATTCAAGTAATGAAATTATTTTTGTTTGTATTTTTTTATTTTTAGTTATTTTTGTTTTTAATATAAATATATATATATATATATATAAATATATATATATATATATATATATATATATATATATATATATATATATATATATATATATATATATATATATATATATATATATATATATAAAGTTGAATATTAATTATATTATTAAGGCTTTAGTGACCGAAACTTTTAGTCATTATAAATCATTTTAAACCTATTGTGACTGAATTGTGTGCAAGTGAAGAAAAAGATATGGGTTCCTTCAATTTGTCAAGCATCCTACGCCTACTGAAAATATCAGTCACAAAAACTTTTGACCTTTTACTGACTGAATTTTTGTGTCGGTAGATACTTTTAGCGACTGAGGCATTAGTGACTCTTTTATTTTTTAGAGGGAGAAAGTCAAAATGGATTTACTTACTGATTTTTGAGTTTTAGTGACTGTTTTTTTCAGTCACTAAATGGCTTTTATCTTGTAGTGTTACTAAGAGCATTTCATGTAACACGGTCAACCATTCAATATCAAGAAGTGTTTTGTGCATGAAAGTTGTTAGATTTACCAATTCACAACTTAACAATTGGTATAAGAGCTTAATAGTTTATTGAATTGAAGAAATAAAAAAGAATTTGCTAGAAATTCAAAAAAGACTTGTTATTCACGTCAACGAGGAGTTGTTACATTTGAAAGATTTGTAAAAAGTATACGGAGTCTGTTTGGGTGAATTTTCAATATGTTGTTCGCAATCATTCGAGGAAGCTACGTGATGTCAAAATTTCAAAGCTTACCTCCAAAAATCAAGGGAGTTATCGCAATTTTTACTTTTTCTAGTTATTGGTTTGTGTTCTTGGGTTCTTATTTTGATTAATGAGATCTACTTGAAGTTATGAGCTGAATTTTGAACAAGGCTTAGACTTTATGTTTAAAATCAATAAATAAATTTTCAAAACCTAATCCAAAGCACACAGTAAGTAATTGAATTTTAATTTTAATTCAATCTCTTTGTGTAATTCAAAATTTGATCTGAAATTTTAGGATGTCGTGTGCATTCTTTTGTTGAATGAGTGTACAATATTTCAGATTTTAATTTCAATCATAGAGCGTGAAATCGTGAAATTCAGAAAGTTGAAGTTCTTTAATGTTCTTCATGATTTATGTACTTTAATATGTTTTTGTTACAAGTTTAAGCTTGATTTTTGCTTCTAAACACAATCTCAATTAATCCAACAATTTCCAAGGTTCTGTGTTCAGATTTGATCGAGTATGGATTGAAGGACGAAAGTATGCCAACATACTCGGCTCACGTGTATACATTCTCGGCCAATTCGTCGGCCAGTCTCGTCCATCTTATGATTTTCTTGGCCAACATGAATCACTTGAGAACCCCACCATGTTACTCAAGAACTAGCGTACTTATATGGTTGCCAGAGGTGACACGTGTCACCGGTCCTTCTGCAAATATCTTAGTTAGTTTCGTAGTGTAATTTTTTGTTTGTACAACTTATGATTTTTTGAACATGTAACATTGCTTTTCAAACATTAGAACATTTATTAGAATAATTTAATCAAATAAATTTATAACCTTCAATCAAATAAATAAATTTGTAGAATAATTGTTTATAATTTAATTTAACAAATAAAAAAATATTGAATGAATAATATAAGCCTAGAATTAAATACCCAACAAACCATTATTTATAATTTTGGTTTATTTCAACAAACTCATACCATTATTCTTATTCAATCTCAAATTTTATAAAATTTTCGGTTGTTAAACCAACCCGACCAATCTAATTAATAAAAATATAAAATCGAAAACACGACCTAAAATTGTGTCACCGGTGACCAAAAATTATGCGTCCTCCACTATCAAGAACTAGACTTCATCAATCAAGAAACTTGCCTTCTTTGATCGAGAACCCCATTGTTTGATTGAGAACCTCCCTTTGATGATCAAAAAGGTTATACTAATCAAGAACTCCTCCTAATCATCTGAGAACCATGCCAGATCATTCAACAACCTCCTTTCCTTGGTTGAAAACAATCCTTCTACGTTCAAGAACTACACTATAGCATACAAGAACGTCACGACAACAATAAGTGAGAACCATGCTCTTTTAATCAAGAACCATCTTTCTTTGATCGAGAACTCAACATATTCATTCTAGAACTTATCTTCAATCTTCACAAAAGACATTCATTTTAATGACCGATAACGAGAAGCATGCTTTGTTTTTTGAGAACTGTAGTAAAAACACCGTTTTTTAGTAACTGTTTTTGTGACTGATCAGAGTTATTTGGTGACGAAAATTCAAATTTTCTTGATTTCCCATCATTTAGTGACAAATATTGTTAATAATTTTATCTTTTCGTGGACTAGGTTCGTAGTTAGTTTGATTTTTGACTTGTTAAGTTTAATTTTGACTTAGTTGACTTAGTTTGGTTTTGTTTGACTTTGATTGACCTATTTTGACTTTGGTTAACCAAGTTTGATTTGCATTGATGACTTGTAGGTTTAAATTTTTGTTTTTGTTTTGATTTGAATCGTATGCTTTCAAGTTGACTTTTATTTTGACTTTGACTTTAACTTTTAATTTTTAAAATTAAGGTTTCAAATTTGAAAGGATGTGTTTAGGAAGCGAGAATTTTTGGTTTAGAGTTTTTAATATAACTGAAAATATGATGACTTTTAAGAAAACACAATTTAGAGATGAGAATGTGTTTAGATGTGTTATAAATAGTTTTTGTGTTTTCATTTTTCACACTCTTTGTAACATAGATTTGGATGACTAGATTGAAAACAAAACATGAAACTTCAAAAATTTGTTTTCAAGTTTAATTGTAAATTTAAAAGCTAGAAAGTGAAAACTAAAACTAAAAACTAAAAACATTAAAAAAAAAAAAAAAAACAATGGATCTAAACGAGTTCTATACAAACCTTTGTTTCCGATTAAAGATTTTGAGAAGAAACTTTCAAAGACATAAAAAATTTTAGGGAATTCAGAGTTCTCAAAATTTATCATTTCACGTGAAATTATTCTAAATTTGATATTTCTTATGTCACTTTACTTGAGTTTATTGATTGATTTCTATGCAATTCTATATCCATAAATCTTATGTGTCTCATTTTTATTCTTACAGATGTCAAGAGACAATTATTAAACAATTCTTCAATTAAAAAGAGAAAATTGAGCACTCGGAGAAACGACAGACATCCAAAATCTGACGGGTCATCGTTGTGGCCCGTAGAAATAACCTTAAATCTAGCTATTTAGCTCAGAGAAGTAAGGGGTCGAATCCGCAGGGAGTGCGTATGTAATTAGGATTATTTAGCTAGTTGCTTTAGTTTATAAAAAGCAATTAAATTGTAAAATGATTGAATTGTTTGGAATAATGATTACGTCTAAATTATAACAAAATTAATGGCAAACAACTAACGGATTGATTAACAAAGCAAGGAAAGATAACCATTTACGGAATCACTACGGCATAAGTTATTACCCACTCGAATTTCATGCAACAATCACATAGACGTAATTAATTGCTTGGTTAAATTAATCATAATTGTTTTAATCAATAACTCTCGGCATAGCGCATGCAACGTTCATTATTTGTCTTAATCCCTAAGCTAATGGACTCGACACAAATAATAACACTACTATGAACTAGCTTGTTTTTACCAATCAAAACACATAATCACAACAATAACCGAATGCTTATCATTTGCATTACACACATAGTATTTTAATCAACACCAAATACATCAAAACATAAATTGAAAATCGATAAAGTAAAACTTAGCCGTAGATCCTCCGCAAACGGATATAGCGTTTAGCCGCTCATCGTATGCTCTTCACTAGTAATGATCGGAGACATTGTCATAGGCTTGCAAACACCGTCTTCATACTTGACTCGTGAATCCACTCCGGCAGGGCTTTGCCACTTCTTTCAACACTTTCAGCACCCATAAAAACGATTGCAAACGACCTCTATTTATAGAGGAGATGAAAATTAGGGTTTCTGGCTCAAAAACGCGTCTGCAGGTTTTTTTTTATGCCACTGGGGTGTAGCCCTGTGCCCAGGGGTACGCCAGCCTGCACTGGAATTACTCTTGAACTCGAAATTTTACTGTTTTGGGCGTAGGGTGGGCGTAGACCTGAGCGTAGACCTACTCCCCGACCTGCTCGGTTCGCGCTGAATTTTCTCGTGGTGCTTTGAAATGACATCCGGACCCTGAAACACAAATATGATGTAAAAGTATGAAAGTTACGAAGTATATGTGCATATATGAGCCTTTAAACTACTGAAAACACACAATAATACAGTCTTATCAACATGTAATATGAATGTCATTATGGAACTTTCAAGTGATAAAGCTTCAGTTACGAATTAACAAAACAATGAACGTGATCAAGTGTTCAAACTTACATATGAAAAAATTGAACTTCTTGACAAGATTCAGAAATTTGAAAAGCAATCCAACAACACTGATTACAAAACTAATTTCAGAGAGAGTTGAGCTCACTGCAAAACTTGATGAGTCTGAAAAGATTCTAAGAAATAGTTACAATATTCTTGTGCAGATAAACACTGAAAAGACTCATGCTTTAACTGAAGTTAATACTTTGAAAGTGAAAGTTAAGTCTATTGAAGAGAAAAGATGAAAATGGTATCTTAAAGTGTAAATATCTAAATTAACAAAGAAGGTTGAAGTAACTGAACGAGAGAATTTTGTAAAAGCTGAGAAAGTTAAAACTCTTAAATCTAAGAACTCTGAATTCTCTAAAAACATAAAAGATTTTGAGAAGAAACTTTCTGTAACGACCCAAATTTTATATAATTAATAATTAATATTTATTGTAATGAAATACGATTCGAGGTATTAATTTATTTCAAGCACATAAATAAAGGTTGTGTGTGGATAATTATGAATATATATCTTGGATTTATAGAATGGACTTTAAAAGAAATGCAATTAATTCCAAGGTATAAATGGTAAATATGTAAAAGTTGTGGGTTGGAAAGAAAAAGAAGAAGAATTCTTCTTCTTTTTGGCTTATATCATACGCAGACACACACACAAGGTGTGTGTGTTCATTTTTTCCAACATTGCAAAATAGAGAGAAAAGAGGATAGAAGAAAAAGAAGAAGAAGCCAAAATCAAACTTTTGTTGGAGATTCTTGTTGGTTTCGAAAGATCCAAGAGGTACCACTCTCATTTATAAATCTTGCTATTTATTTTCTTCTCCTCTCCATCTTCGTATGAAGAAGATGAGAAACCCAAATGGGTTTTTATGAATATTATGGAGAAATCGTTAGATCTTGAAGTATGATAGTGAAACATAGTAAGAATCATCATTTTAAACATAATATGCAAGTTTTATAAATTTTGTTGGGTTTTAGCTCAAAAACCCGAAAATGGAGTTCTATGAACTCTTGATGATTTAAAAGAATGAAATGGTGTTGTGATGGTTTTAAATAGGTTTAAAAAGGGTATATATATGTTTGGGGATGATCCCAAACCGTTTATAATAAATGTAAGGAATGTTGGCAGTTTTGAGCATTAAATCCGAAGGGGCAAAAAGTGCAGATCTGCACCCGAGTTACCCTTGATTTTGAAAGAAAAATTTCTAAGTTAAAGGATCCGGATGACTTGGGATCCGAATTCGGATGGGGTGGTCCGAAATCCGGAGTTCGGACCGTGCTTCG
>JAANYP010000319.1:0-61550 GCA_020465985.1 Centrapalus pauciflorus
TCTTGTGCAGAGACATCAGTAGTGCCAGCCACAGAACCCATATGAACCATCTCTGAAGAGATGTTCACCTCCTGAGAGAGGATGAGAGTTTCCTCAAAGGGTTCCCTTTGGATATTCTGTGCAGGAGTATCCTCCTGCACAAGGATATATGGCTCTTGCTGATGGGAGGAGGAGGAAGGAGCTCCTGGTCCCCTTTTTCTTTTGTATAAGTATCTGAGTGGGCGTGTTGGCTGTACAAAAGGATCAGAGGGA
Source organism: Centrapalus pauciflorus (assembly GCA_020465985.1). Taxonomy (NCBI): domain Eukaryota; kingdom Viridiplantae; phylum Streptophyta; class Magnoliopsida; order Asterales; family Asteraceae; genus Centrapalus; species Centrapalus pauciflorus. The sequence goes on from JAANYP010000319.1 coordinate 253, forward strand.
GTTTGTGTATCATGAGGAGGGGGTTGGGGTCCTGGGGGTGTAGCAGTGATGATAGGCTGAGCCTGCTCAGGACCCTCTCCTCTGTGTTGTGGAATAATGTTCATCATTGCAGAAGGCAATGGAACATCAACACTAAAAAAGTTGGCACTATGTTTCAAAAGTCTCTTAATAGAGGATAGTGAGTGCCTGTGGGAAACATGTATCCTTTTATGTGTATGAGAAGATGTGCAGGTGTGTGCAATGATTTCTGCTAAAAATCTAGGATACATCAAAAAATTTCCCACTCTTTAGGGAATGATGCCTTAACATACCCTGAAAAATCATGTTGGAAAAATTGAACCGTTGGCCTGTGGAAAAGCACACTAAGGCAGTGGCAATGTTAGATGAAAATTCAGACCAACCAGTTCTTTTGGGGCTTATGCACTGCTGAATGATATGTACAAGAAATTTCCATTTAGGAGAAAAATGGGCTTTTAAGAAAGTAAAAGAATCAGCAGGACCCCTATAACCGATATTAAAAAGACCTGTATGTAAAGCATCAAGGGTTAGGTCAATTATACCTGTGGCATCTTGAAGATGCAAGTGATGTCGGATGGATTCCTCAGTGATATGGATATCAGTTCCATCAATCTTGGAAAGGAGGGTAGGCACTCCATTGATGGTTTGAACAGATGCATGGTTCCAAAACTATTCTATATGGGAGATGTATATAGTAGGGTTTATGGATAGTGCATGATGGATATGGGAGTGCCTGAGGAAATCCATTATTGCATGGAACGGTTGGAGTTCAGCGTGTTTCAGAGTGTATGGGAGGCAGTTGTGTTCTTTTACGAACTCCATGGATGAACAAACGATGGTTTTAGGGTTTGGAAGAAGAATGTGTGATTCGTTCAGAGAGAAAGCAGAAGGCCGTGGAAGAAGAATATGTAACTGGTAGTTACAACTGAACGAAACTGGGACCTTTAAAGGTTTTGAAAGGTTGGGTCCCGCGCACACATTTTGCAGATTACCCAAATACCCTGCACACTTTGACAGATCAAGTGAAAATAACTAGCAGTCCGAGAAAATGAACTAGCAGCATGAGAAAATACTCATGCTGTTAGTGTAAAATTGTGCAACTTTTCAATGGAACAGTGTCTCCCCCTTAAATTAGCATACTGAGTCGATAATAATGAAAACCAATTAATCCATGTTTACCATACCAATATTTGATATTAGGAAAGTGAACCTTCCCACATCAAAAGGTTTTGTAAATAGATCAGCTAGCTGATCATCTGTATGTATTTTGATAACTTGGATCAACTTCTTTTCATTACAATCTCTGAAGAAGTGAAACCTGATTTCTATATGCTTGGTTTTTGGGAATTTTACTGGGTTTTGCACAATGCTAATTGCACTTGAATTGTCAATATAAATAGGAGTGGATAAGAAATTCATACCATAGTCTCTTAGCTGATTTTGAATCCACATTACCTGGGAGCAGCAGCTTGCAGCTGCTACGTATTCTGCTTCAGTGGAGGATGTGGAGACAGTTGTTTGCTTTTTGCATTGCCAAGAGACCAGTCTTGCTCCTAAGTATTGACATCCACCAGTTGTGGATTTTCTGTCAATGTTGCATCCACCATAGTCACTGTCAGAATAAGCAGTTAGTTCAAAAGGAGAGTCTTTAGGATACCATAGACCTAAATGTGGTTGGCCTTTAAGATATCTAAAGATTCTCTTAACAGCAACCAAGTGAGAATCCTTTGGAGAGCATTGAAACCTAGCACACACACAGACAGCAAACATAATATCAGGTCTTGAAGATGTTAGATACATGAGAGATCCTATAAGTGATCTGTATAGATGAATATCCACATCTATGCCATCTTTGTCTGTATGGAGCTGTTTATGAGGATCCATTGGAGTGCTTGCAACCTTTGTGTCTTGATAGCCAAACTTTTCCAATATGTCTTTGACATACTTTGATTGACTTATGAATAGACCAGTAGGCTTCTGTTTAACCTGCAGCCCTAGAAAGAATGTGAGTTCCCCCATTGAACTCATTTGAAACTTTTTGTGCATTAGGGCCTCAAATTCTTTGCACAAACTATCATTAGTTGAGCCAAAGATGATGTCATCAACATAGATTTGGACAAGTAGAATCTCAGCTTTGATGGATTTAGTGAAGAGTGTTTTGTCCAGAGTGCCTCTCTTGAATCCATTCTGTAGAAGATATGATGACAGTGTGTCATACCATGCTCTGGGGGCTTGGTGAAGACCATAGAGAGCTTTGTCTAGCTTGTACACCCTGTCTGGATACTTGTAGTCTACAAAACCAGGAGGTTGACACACATATACTTCCTCTTCAATTGTCCCATACAGGAAAGCAGACTTAACATCCATTTGATACACTTTAAATCCTTTGAAACTTGCATATGCTAGAAATAGTCTGATGGCTTCAATTCTTGCTACTGGAGCAAAGACATCATCATAATCTATTCCCTCTTCTTGAGTGTACCCTTGTGCTACTAGTCTTGCTTTGTTCTTGATGACTATCCCTCTCTCATCCTTCTTGTTTCTGAACACCCATCTTGTACCTATTGCTCTTTTTCCTTTAGGAAGATCCACCAGAGTCCATACATTCTGAATTTTGAACTGTAAAAGCTCTTCTTGCATGGCTTCAATCCAGGATGAATCTTTTAGTGCTTCTGATGCCTTTTTGGGTTCTAGTTGAGACATAAAACAGGCATGTTCAAAAGCGGCTAGACTGAATTCAGAAACTGCTTGTTCAGCAGCAGCAGTCTCATTGTGAACCATTTTCCTTGTTTGAACAGGAGTGCTTGGATCACCCAGTATTTGATTGAGAGGGTGATACTTGTGAACTCTTAGTGTGGGCTCTCTCTCTGTTTGAAAAGAAGTTCCAAGGTTTGTATCATCTCCATCAGAACCAGTGAATGGTTCAGTTTCTGGAACAGCATGAGTTTCTAGGCTAACAGCTTGAGAAGCTGTTGGGACTGCTAGCCTAGAATCTGGGACTGTTTCCTTTTGTGTTGGAGCTGTACTGTCAGGACTTGGGAATGGCACTTCAGTGTCTGGATTTGCATTAAGTGGAGCATTCAGGACCCCTGGAGGATCACATGACAGAAGTGGTACAGTGGTGAAATCATCCCAACTTGTTGAATCTGCAGTAGTCTGAAACTTTGTGCCAACAGCATGAGAAATTGTATTGGCAGCATGAGAATTCGTGTTAGCAGCTTCAACCCTGTATGCATCAGCTTCTGCAGTATACTCAACAAAGCTCAGAGAATTTGTTAGTGAATCTAAATCAAACAACCAATCAGGGCCAGTGCCTTTGATATTAGCAGTATTTTCATTAAACTCAACATTGGCACTTTCTTCAATTGTTTTAGACACACTGTTGTATACTCTATAGGCTTTGCTTTGAGTTGAGTATCCTACAAAGAATCCTTCTTCTGCCTTACTTTCAAACTTCCCTAAGTGAGTCTTAGTGTGAAGGATAGTACATGGGCATCCAAAGGGCTTGAAGAAAGCTATTAGGGGACTTCTGTTATGGAATAACTCATAGGGAGTTTTCCCTTGTGATTGAACTACTTGAACCCTATTTAGAACATAACAGGCTGTATTAACAGCTTCTGCCCAGAAAGTCATTGGCAGATTTGAATCAGCTAGCATTGTTCTAGCAGCCTCAATTAATGTTCTGTTCTTTCTTTCAGCTACACCATTTTGCTGTGGTGTTCTTGGTGCACTATATTGTCTAGCAATGCCTTTGGACTCACAAAAACTGTTTAGAATGTGATTTTTAAATTCAGTTCCATTGTCTGATCTTATCACCTTAACTTTGGAATTGGATTGGTTTTCTATCTTAAGGACAAAAGACTTAACTAGCTCAGCAGTTTCATCTTTGGACCTAAGAAAGTATACCCAAGTAAATCTGGTGAAATCATCAACAATGACTAAACAGTATGCCCTTTTATTCAAACTCAAAACAGATGTTGGACCAAATAGATCCATATGTAGCAACTGAAGAACAGATGAAATTGAATTTACTTCTTTGGTCTTATGAGAAGTTTTGTGTTGCTTACCTTTAAGACATGCTACACAATGATCATCACAAATGAACTCCTTTTGTGGTAATCCTCTTACCAGATTCTTTTTAACTAAAGCATTCATGGACTTGAAGTTCATGTGACACATCCTTCTATGCCAAAGAGCAGACTCATTTGATGATGCTCTGGATATTAAACAGCTTAAAGTATTTGACTTAGGTAAAAGATCTGTGTCCAGGCAGTAAACATTGTCCTTTCTTGGTGTTCTAAGTAAAACAAGATTTTCAGGAACTTTGAAATCCTTTGAAAGAACAATGCACTCAGAATCTGTGAACAGAACAATGTTTTGTTTGTCACAGATTTGAGAGACACTCAATAAATTGTACTTAAGCTGTTCAACATACAGAACATCATGGAATGTCATGTTGCCTGCATTAACAGTACCTTTACCTGTAACCTTACCTCCCTTTGAGTTGCCTCCAAATGCAACAAAACCTCCATCAAAACCTTTGAAATTTGACAAGCATTCAGAATTGCCTGTCATGTGCCTAGAGCATCCACTGTCCAGATGCCATCTTGATCTATGAGGAGACCTGTGGTTGCCCTGCACAAATAACAGCTTAGTTAGTAGTGGAGTAAACCCAAACCAAATTGGTTTTGGGTTGGCCTTGTACATTGACATAACTAAAAACTGTTTTTGACTTCTTATATTTAGTGAGATCAACTGATGGAGTCTTTGGAGAGTATTTAGTGATAATATGAGGTATCCAACTATTTTTTATCATCTTTTCTTCTGACAGTCTCAGATAATTCACTAGCAGCTCCAGATTGATGCCCAGCAGCTTGAGCTGTGTTTGTAGTGCTAACAGTTTCATTTTTTGTACTAACAGCATCAGATTTTGACTTAGCAGTCTGATCTTTTGCATTAGTAGTTTGAGAAACAGATTTGTCCTTGACACACCACATTTGTTTAAAACTTGATTTAGGCTTTGCCAAAACTTGTTTTTGATGTGTGGACTGTTTTTTATTAACTTTTGAGAATCTGTGATCAACTGTTTTCTTTGGAGCTGCTGTGGATGGTTTCACTTTTGAGTGCTTTGCCTGATTAGGATTTGATTTTGTGTGATGCACAGTCTGTTTTGCAACAGCTGGTTTGTAAAAACAATCCTTGGCTAAGTGATTCTTCCTTCCACAGTGAAAGCATATTTTGACAGTTTGAATTGGAACACCAGACTTTTCTGTCAATTTCTGGTTCTTGTTTCTCTGGTTTCCTCTTACCTGCTGTTGTTTAGGAAACTTTTGAACACCATGCTTTTGGCATGTGCAGATAGAAACAGTTTTACCTCTTTTAGTTCCTTTTAATGAAGATGCAGTGTTACAGCTAGAATGTACAGAAACTTGTGAAGTAGCATTGCATACACTCATCTTCTCTTTTCCTTTCTTACTGGGAGCTTGGACTTCTATGGATGCACTCTTTGTGTCACAGTCTCTATTTTGACTCTTATCTTCTTTTAATTCAGGACTGTTATCAAGAATAGGATCTACAATAGTCATAGACTCATCTAGTGGTTCATTGACAAGTCTATCAACAACCTCACTCATTGGATGAATGTACTTGTTATTGTATGGAGGTGGAGTAGCTTTATATCCTATTCCTTCTTTGGGATTGACCTGAGATTTCACTCTATCTTTGAATTGAACTTCCATTAGGTGTTCTAGCTTTTGATTTGCTAACTTGAAGTTTCCTAGATCTATGTTAACAGATTCTAGCTTCTTATTAGCCTCAAACACCTTTTGTTCAGTCTCTTCTACCTTTTTATTTAGAGATTCTATTTTCTTATTTAGCTCCTTTTTCTCCCACTCATGATAGGTTCTATCATAACCCATTTGAATCTCATTGTCCTTATAATCATTGATCTGTTTTTCCAGATCTTCTATGGCTTGCATGTATTCATATGTCCTTTCTTCCATCTTAGCTAGAGTTTTGCACATGCTCTCATTATGATCTCTGTACTTTTTAACCATATTTTTGCATGATTGAGAGCAGAGCTTAGAATTTACCTCAGATGGTAGTTCAGTGGAGGAGACATTTGATGTTTCTGCCATAAGTGCTTGATTTTGAAATTCTTCCTCTGTCTGTTCACTCCAGTCAAACACATTGTCTTCTTGAGAGACAAGTGCTGTTGATGACGACGTTTGGATGGGCTGTGAAGTCCTTGATGGCTGTTGACCTTGAGATCTACATCTCTGGCAAAGTGACCAAGCTTATGGCATTTATAGCATTCCACTTTTGATTTATCAAAAGATGGTTTGCCTTCTGTCTTGGCTTGAAAGTTGGCCCTACCAGTTCTTTTCAGAAATCTTTTGGCCCTCATGGTCAGCATTGCATGTTGCCACTTTAAATCCATCTCTTCAAGATCATCTGGATGAATTTGTTCCAAGTCTTCAACATTTAGAGCAAATAATCCATCATCGGCAACAAAGGCCTCATAGTGAGTTTCAGCAGAGTTGCCATCACCACCTGAGAAAGAATCACAGTTATTAGATTTTCCAGAAGATAGAAGAGCAGTATTGTGATTATAAGAAAAAGATTTCTTTTTAGCATCAATCTCAGTCTCAAACACTCTTAAACTGTTATACAGATCATCCAATTCTATCTCATCAAGAGTGTCTTTTGTTCTCCATTGTGCAGCATAGACTGTCCATTCTTCTCCAAGAGATCTGAGAAACTTTCTGTTGACTTCATCTTGATCCAGATTGACCTTTGCACTTTCCAGTTCACTTATCAGTTTGTTGAACCTGTCAAAGATTTGAGTGAGGTTTTCATTCTTGCCACCAGAAAAGTTTTCATACTGCTGTTTCAAGAGGTCTTTTTGATTTCTCTTGGTACTGGCATTACCAGCAAACCTCTTCTCTAAGGCATTCCAAAGAGAGTGAGCAGTATAAAACTTTTTGAACTGATGTTGATAAGCATTAGGAATGGCTATTTGTAATAGTGTGAGTGCTTTCACTTCATTCATTCTAGCCTTCCTTTCAAGTTCAGTTTTTGGAGGAGTTTTGACTGGTTTTCCCTCATCATCAAGTTCTGGATCAACTACAGGAGGGAATTCAACAGCTTCCCATATTGCATAATCAATGAATTGAATATGCTGTTGAATCCTGAGTTTCCACATCTCAAACTCAGTGGGCTTGAGCATAGGCACTTTGAGTCCTTGCCCAGATCCACTGCTGCTATTTTCAAATTCCATTGCAAAACAATTGAAAAATTAAAAGAAAGTTTTTGACTTTGAAAAACAAAGAGTAACCTGGTTTGAAAAACCTGATTTGAACAACCTGGTTTGACAAACCTGGCTCTGATACCACTTGTCAGGATCTAAAATATGAATTACCAAGACTAACTGATTTGAATTTATCAGAGTATAAATCAATAATCTTGCTTTGAATCAAAGTTTAATCAAGAAGTTTGCGGAACAACACTTAATTATTTTAACAAAAACTTTCAGAATCAATAATAAATAAACACACAGGAATTAATCAAGACTGTTTGTATTGCTGAATTCATCAATTACAATCACCTCTAATCTGTTTGATTAGACGAAGAACACAGACTGTTCTTAGGGTTTTACAACCTTAGAGGCTTAAGAAAACTTAATCAACAAAGCAATTACAGACTCAAAATATGCAGAAAACTCCTACACAATAGAACGACCTATTCTCTGTATTTATATTGCTTCTTGATATGTTTCCTTGACGATCTATGACTTCTCTGATAGTAGATATGCTGGAATCTTCATGTAGATATCGTTTCCTGAAAATCAGCACTTTCTGTTTCTGAAACTGTTGAGCAGCTTGAATCTCTTGACAGCATGAACTGAGCAGCTTGAGTTGATTTGCTCTGGCAACTTGAACTTTTACACTGGCAGCTCGAGTTTCTTCAACTAGCAGCATGAACTTTGTATTTACATGTAAAATCTACTAACAGTCTGAGAAGTCTAAACTAACAGCTTGAATGTACTTAAACTATTTCTCAACATGTCCCATTAGTGACCACTCCAGTACCAGTGATATTCCCTCCTTTGTTACCAGCGAACGATACGAATCCCATGTTCCCTCCCTTGAAGTCTGCGAGTAGACTTCTTTCCCCAGTCATGTGCCTCGAGCAACCACTGTCCACGAACCATTTGTTGTTTAGACCTGTAGTTATCCCCTGCACATGAAAGAAAATAGGTTAGTTATCACGGGGAACCCAAGCCATAACTGACTTGGTAATACCGTTCTTATCCACATACTTGAACTCTTTCAAATACCCATCTCTCCTTTCAGGTGACTTGGGTGTTTGAACTAGAGTCTGTTGTGGTGCAGAGTGATTTAAGTTCACTCTCGGCCTTTGTGTAGGCTTGAATAGTTTCTACTATAAGGCATTTCCAATTGATATCCCTGAGCTCTACCTGGTGTTTGATGTCTTACAGGAGTGTGTGACCTAACCGGAGTGTAAGCTCTGCTAGGTGTAGTGCTCCTATAAGTTTGTTGCGGTCCTGACCTAGATTGATTAGAGACTCTATTTGGTGAATTAGTCCTAATCACTTCTTTGGTTCGACCTAAAACAGGTGTTTGTTGCATAGCAGATTTTGGTGTGGCTTGCACAATTTTCTCGATAGTCTGAGAACTGTTTGTGCTTGCTACGTTGGACGGTTTATGTTGTTCCGGCTTTCCAGGCTTAGGATTAGAATCTACTTTCCTATGTGGACAACTAGAAGCAACATGTCCCTTTTCGTGACATCTAAAGAAAGACATTTTATCAATCGACTTCTTATGCATGCCCTTTGACTTAGGTGTCTCACTAGTGTCTTTTTCTTTCGTCTCAACTATGGGGACTGGTTCCTCCTCTTGTTCATTAAAGTCAATTGTGATTTTTCCTACAGGCTCATCACTTGAGGATGGCATAAATTTGACCTTCTTAATCTTAACATTGCTACTAGTCACCTTAGCTTCTTTATCCTTAACTAGTTCAGACATAGGTTCAGGTTCTACCTCTGAGTCAACCGGTGTTTCAGTTTTCTCCTGAGGCTGAGGTACATAATTATCATTGAAAGGTGGAGGACTCTCATGATACCCTAGACCTACAGGTTTCTTAGACTGACGTTGTGCATCTAAGATCTTCCCTAGTCTGAGTGATGAGTTCCTAAACTTTTCCAGTTTACACTTCGCCTCAGCTACCTTAACCTTAGAGTCAGCTAGCTCTACTTCTTTGATTTTAAGCTCTTTGGTCGATGCCTCAACATGTTCATACATAAGTTCTATTCTAACACACTACTCACTCAGCTTGTCTTTAAGAACTATGACATCTTGTGCATCTGCCTTAAGCTTATTTCTAAGATCTTCCTTTATATCTAATAAGCTAGTGTTGTCTGATTTTTACGATTCATTTAGAGCAGTTAGGATTTCATGTGATTCCAGCACTAAGTTTAACCTTTCAATAGACGTAGCACATAAAACACATAAATCATGGAAAGTAGAGAAGTTTAGAAGTACCTTTGTGTAATCTGATTCCACGTTGGCCATCTATGCGGCGAACTCCAGAATCGTCTGATCTTCTGACTTTTCCACCAACATGGTACTGATTTCATCCTGATTGCTGTCCCCAGTTGTTTCCTCTGCTCCGACACTACCAGTCTCCGTTACTTCAGCCATAAAGGCTCTAGCATTGGACTCTGAATGTGTACTCCAGTCATATGTTCCATCTAGCTGTCTGTCAGATGTGACGTTGGTTAACAGACCAGCTATGTTTGCCTGACTGCTTGAACTACCCGGCTGACATCTCCCTTGAGATTGATTCTGATACTGATTCTGGTAGTTCTCGACTTTCGGTCTTTGACACTCTCTAGCGAAGTGTCCTAACCCTTGGTAGTTGTAACACTTAACTTTGGATTTATCAAACCCAATTTTATTGTTACTGACATTGAGGTTTATGCCCGTCCTTTTGATGAACCTCTTGACTCGGTGAGTCACCATGGCCAGTTGCCATTGTAGATCCATCTCCTCTAGATCATCAGGATCTACCTGATCATAATCCTCATCCAAAAGCGCAGGATCGTTGATTTTACCCTGAACGCAATTGTCGTAGGCGGCCACAAATGAAGCCAACAGATTGAGATGGTCTTCAGCTGATTTTGCGCTCATCGGCATCTTTGAGTAGCTTTGAGATGTAGATGCAGACTGATTTTGCTTTTCTTCTGGCCTAGCAAACCCTAAGAAAGCTCTGCTCACTGAGTCTTTTGTATCAACCGGTGTCGATGTTTCACCCGAAAAGAATGTTGTAGCCGTCTTCGAGTCAGTTGCCCCTGAAGGTTTTGATTTCCCAAAGTACATATCCGGATCTTGAACTTGGTCATAATTCCGTTCCTTCTTGAGCAATTCAAAGTGATAGGCTCTCAGCGTTCCTATAACACTATCTAGGGTTAGAGTATAGAACTTGTCTTCCTCATGCTTTATTAGCGCCACATACATTTCCCATTTGGCTGGCAAAGCATCTAGAATTTTGTTAATTTTCTCTGTTTCACTATACTCCACATCGTGGCTGTCTAACTCAGTCAATAAGTGATAGAATCTGGTAATTGTCTCATCCAGCTTTTCATTCTTCAAAGCTTTGAAGATCGCGAACTGCTTCTTGAGCATTTCCATTCTATTCTTCCTGACCCTTGGATTACCTTCACACCTTTTCTCTAAAGAATCCCACAGCTCTTTTGTTGTTTTCTGATTTCAGAATGTGTGCAATATCTCCTGAGGTAAAGCCATTCTGATGATAGCGAATGCCCGGTTCTCGGCCTCAAACAACTTTTTATCATCGTCCTTCATCTTTGAATATGGCACAACCTTTTGTCGTCCTTCAACCTCTGCAGTTGGTGGAATGTATCCCTCGTCAATACAAATCCACATTCGCATATCATTAAATCTAGCGAAATCGGCGAACCTATCCTTCCACCAATAGTAATCCTCCAATTTCATCAACTTAGGTGGAGAATTCGCTTTCCCGACCTCGTGATCCATCTCAATAAACTTCTGTAGACTTGTCATTGTTTCAAATATTTTTGAATTCAAACTTAATTAATTTAATGCGACTCTTTCGAATTTAAGTAAATTCGAATCTGGCCCAAGGCCTATTCGAATTTGTCGTCATTGACAAATTCAAATTTACCTTAATTTCGAACATTATTATTCAAACTTATGTTTGAACTTACGTTTTATCTTATGTTTGAATTTATCTTTGAACTTCTTGTAAGACATTACACCAAGTTCAAACATACAAACAATCAATATCAAACACACATAATCAAACATATATCAAACACTTGTTAATATCTAATATCAAGTAGTAAAACTTACACAAAATGCTATCAAAACTTAGACTGCTATCATCAAACAGGATGTACTAACAATGTAGCAGGGTACACCAACCGTTTTCATGAGTTGAGTCTGCTGTGCCCACAGATGGTCACCCTGGAATACAAGAAAATTGAGTGCTACGTTTGGGGACTCCCCCCCAAATCAAAGGAAATGTTACCGCATCCAACCCAACTACTATCCAGAGCGCCATTTGAATGACGAATAATTTGATGGACCAAGTGGCCCGAAGGAACGAGGCACAAACTGGGGAGAACAAGAGGAAGTGGGAAGATAGATCAGGGAAAGGTTCGGGTTGACAGACCAAAAAGCCTGAAACCATCAATGCCTTTGTTGCCGGAACTGAGTCTAGAAAGTAATATACCGGCACTAAACCCTGGTGTAACCAATGCACCTGCCATCATGTAGGTCCCTGCCCAACCCCTTGCGGGAAGTGTAAGAAGCTTGGTCATCTGACCCAAGACTGTAGGTTCAACGCCAACGGAGGCAGCAGCGGCACGCAAAGGAGCTGCTTCGAATGTGGGAACACTAGGCATTTCAAGAAGGATTGCCCTAAGAAAAGGAACAATGGTGGAGCTCAAGGAAGAGCCTTTGTATTGGGATCAGGCGACACTCGTCAGGATCCCAACATAGTGACGGGTACATTTCTTCTTAATGATATGTATGCTTATGTGCTATTTGATACTGGGGCTGATAGAAGTTTTATATCTGCTAAGTTTAGTGAACAAGTGAATGTCACTCTTTCGCCATTAGTAAATGCTTATGCCGTAGAATTAGCGGACGGAAAACTGATTAAAGGAAATAGCATAATTAAGGAGTGCACAATAAAATTGGCAGATCATTCCTTTAAGATAAACATGATGCCTATTGAACTCGGAAGCGTTGATGTAGTTATTGGTATGGATTGGTTGTCAGAAAACCATGCCGAAATCTTATGTGGTAAGAATGTTGTAAGAATACCACTTAAGAAAAAGATAGTCCTCACAGTCTAAGGAGAAAGAAAGAATCGCCAGTTGAACGTCATCTCTAGTCTAAGAACGCTGAAATGCCTTCGAAGAGGTTGTCAAGCAGTGTTGGTTCAGCTAGTGGAAAAGGAGTCGAAGGAGAAGCGACTCGAAGAGATTCCGGTAGTTTGTGACTACCCAAAAGTCTTTCCTGAAGACTTGCCTTGAATTCCACCAATTAGGCAAGTAGAAATTCAGATTGACTTGGTGCCTGGAGCTGCACCTGTCGCACGAGCACCCTACTGATTGGCACCGTCAGAGTTGCAAGAATTATCCAATCAGTTGCAAGAACTGTTGGAGAAAGGATTCATCCGACCAAGTTCCTCACCTTGGGGAGCTCCGGTATTGTTTGTCAAGAAGAAGGACGGGTCCTTTAGGATGTGCATCGATTATCGAGAGCTGAACAACTTAACGATCAAAAACCGGTACCCTCTCCCCAGAATCGACGACTTATTCGATCAACTCCAAGTATCTAGTTTTTACTCTATGATTGATCTGCGATCCGGTTATCATCAACTGAAGGTTCGGGAAGAAGATATACCCAAGACAGCGTTCAGAACTCGTTATGGACATTACGAATTTCAGGTGATGCCATTCGGTTTCACCAACGCGCCAGCTGTATTCATGGACCTTTAGAATCGAGTGTGTAAACCGTATTTGGACAAATTTGTAATAGTGTTCATAGACGATATCCTTTTCTATTCCAGAAATAAGGAGGAGCATGAGCAGCATCTAAAACTGATTTTGGAGCTTCTAGAGAAAGAACAATTGTACGCCAAATTCTCTATGTGTGAATTTTGGCTACGAGAAGTCAAATTCCTAGGACATGTGATCAATAGCCAAGGAATTCAGGTAGACCCATCAAAAATCAAGGCCATCAAGAACTGGGCAACTCCCAGGACCCCCACTGAAATTCGTGAATTCTTAGGTTTTGCCGGTTATTATAGGCGATTCATAGAAAACTTCTCGAAGATAGCTGGTTCTTTAACGGAATTGACTCGAAAGGACATAAAGTACAACTGGGGTGAAGATCAGGAAACGACATTCCAACTGTTGAAGCAAAGATTGTGTAGTGCACGTACTCTGTCCCTTCCGGAAAGAACATAAGATTTTGTTGTTTACTGTGATGCCTCACGCAATGGATTGGGTTGTGTGTTAATGCAAAGAGACAAGGTTATCGCTTATGCATCGCGAGAACTTAAGGTTCATGAGGTGAACTACACGACTCACGATTTGGAGCTTGGAGCTGTGGTGTTTGCTCTCAAGATATGGAGGCACTATCTATACGGTACGAAGTGGACGGTGTTTACAGATCACAAGAGCCATCAGCATATTCTAAACAAGAGAGAATTAAACGTGAGGCAGCAACCCTGGGTAGAGCTGCTTAGCGATTATGACTGTGAGATCCGTTATCATCCGGGTAATGCAAATGTAGTAGCCGATGCTTTAAATCGGAAGGAACGAGTTAAACCCTTAAGGATACGAGCTTTTGGTCATGACTATACAGTCAAACCTAAACTCTCAAGTCCGCAAGGCACAAGAGGAAGCAGTCAAGGAGGGAAATCTGCTGGATGAGGCCTTGAGAGGAATGGATAAGCAGTTTGAAATCAAGTCAGATGGATGTCGGTACTTCATGGGCAGAATTTAGCTATCAAAATTCGGAGGATTGAGGAAGCTGGTCATGGATGAATGGCATAAAACAAGATATGCTATTCACCCAGGGTCAGATAAGATGGATCACGACTTGAAAGGAATGTACTGGTGGCCAAACATGAAGGCTGACATTGCTACATATGTCAGCAAGTGCTTAACGTGTTTGAAAGTTAAGGCTGAGCACCAGAAACCATCCGGATTGTTGGTTCAACCAGAAATACCCCAGTGGAAGTGGGAGAATATCACCATGGACTTCATCACCAAGTTGCCAAAGGCTTCTGGAGGTGATGATACCATTTGGGTGATTGTGGATCGACTTACAAAGACTGCACACTTCTTGCCAATCAAGAAGACTGATAAGATGGATAAGTTAACACGAATATATCTTAAAGAAGTCGTCTCAAGGCATGGAGTACCTGTATCAATTACATCAGATAGGGACAGTCGGTTCACATCAAGATTTTGGCAATCATTGCAAGAGGCGTTGGGTACACGCCTAGACATGAGCACAGCCTATCACCCGCAGACGGATGGTCAGAGTGAAAGGATGATTCAGACTTTGGAAGACATGCTAAGGGCATGTGTTATCGACTTTGGCAAAAGTTGGGACAAGCACCTGCCATTAGTTGAGCTTTCCTATAACAACAGCTATCACTCGAGTATTAAGACTGCTCCATTCGAGGCACTTTATTGGCGAAAGTGTCGGTCACCACTTTGTTGGGCTGAGGTAGGAGATAGCCAAATTACTGGACCAGAGATCATCTAGGAGACTACAGAAAAGATACTCCAGATTCGGAACCGATTAAAGATCGCACGGGATCGACAAAAAAGCTATGCAGATGTTCAGCGGAAGGATTTGGAATTTCAAGAGGGAGATCATGTAATGTTGAAAGTCTCGCCTTGGAAAGGCGTAATCCGTTTTGGGTAACGAGGAAAACTCAATCCTCGTTATATCGGATCATTCAAGATCACCAAAAGAATTGGCCCGGTAGCCTACCGACTCGATCTGCCCCAAGAGCTTAGTAATGTTCATAATAGCTTCCACGTATCCAACCTTAAGAAGTGCCTGGCTGATGAAACACTCGTTATACCCCTGGACGAGCTGGAGCTAGATGATAAGTTGAACTTCATTGAACAACCCGTGGAAAGAATGGACCGAGAAGTCAAGAAACTAAAGCATAGTCGGATCCCGATAATAAATGTCAGATGGAACTCTAGGCTTTACATGGGAACGCGAAGATCAGTTCCGGGAAAAATACTCTCATCTGTTCTCAAATACTCAAGCAATGGAGAACACTAGCTAAATTCAGGACGAAATTCCCTTAACAGGGGGAGACTGTAACATCCGACATTAAACCAGGTTTGCAACTATGACCTTATCAGTATTTAATAGCCATTTATAACCTAATCAATGGTCATTAGCAATTAATCAAAGTGATTAACAATGTTCATAAGGAAATTTAACTCAATTAGAATCAAATTCATCGGTGCGATGAATCGGGAAATCAATTAATCTGATCGATTTACGATATGAAGGATTAATTCAACTAAGTACATAAATAAATTATGATTAGTGACACTAACCATACACAAATACAATTACTTAACATTAATTATGCAATACTAAAACAATTCATTAAAACAATGCATCCAAAATTATTTATGAATTTACAAGAAAAGGGAAATACAAGAATACATTCTAAATACATTTATACAAAAAAAAAAGTAAAATACATTAAAAATACCATATGATGGCCGGCCCCTAGGGGGTACCATCATAGGTCTTGACTTCCATTTTTTTATTAGAAATGTCATGCTCCATCACCATCAAACATCTCCATCTTTTTGCACCTCACCTTGTAAGATCTTCACTACCTCCCACACCTCCTCATCAAGTGCAAGACTCCAAGTCTTCTATAAATAAGAGATCAAAATTTCATTTATTTCCACACCTTGCAAAGAAAATCTCTCCTCTTTTCCCTCTGTAATTCGGCCACACACACACACACACACATAGTGCACACATCTTTTTTTTCAAAGTGTTCTTCAAGTCTTCAAGTGTTCTTGGTGCATCAATTCAAGATCCACACACAAACACATAGTGCACACATCATTTTTTTCAAAGTGTTCTTCAAGTCTTCAAGTGTTCTTGGTGCATCAATTCAAGATCCAACTTCTACTAGTTTGTATCTTTCTAATACTTCAAAGTAAGTAAATACTAACTTATTTCATCTTATATTTATGTTTATATAAGTCTTTCATAATATATATAATCTCCAACAACAACAAGTTTCATAAAAACTAAAGTTTATAAGTCACTAGTTTTTGTTTTTAAGTTGTTTTCTTCAAATGTGTTTATAAATATATAAACATATCATGAAAGTGTAAATATTATGAAAAACAAGTGATATATTTATGTTTTATAACTTTTATATAAGTAGTATTTGAATAAACAACAAGAATCACTAGTTATTTCATGTTTATGAACTACAGAATTTCGGCAGAAAAGTTGCATCGACTTTGAAAAATCATAACTAATTCCTAACTTAACAAAATGAGTTGATTATTGTCCCAAAAGTTAGATCTATGTCTTAACTAAAATCTGGAAGTTTTCATAATTTATCATGGGGTTTAGAACCCCCATATATTATTTGGGAACCCGAAAGTTTGACAGCTCAATAATGGCCAACATAGGGTTTTCAACAAGCTTTTTCCCTAACCTAAACATCTCGAAAAATGGCCGTTCTTGACTTTAAAAATTATTTGTATATAGTAGTTTAGTGTCTAAGAAAAACAAAGCCTAAATCGTTTTGGAGCTTGGTCAAAAACAGCCTCAAAGTAGGTCGAAAAACCTTCGAAAAGCTGGAAAATTATATATATATACACTTGTCGTTTTAAGTGGGTTTTATTTATTAACCTGTAATGTTGGGTGAATTAAGACATAAAAACCTATATATATACATATTATCATATATGAGAGTTATTAAGTCCCCATTATCATTTAGGACTCGATTAAACACATCCGGTGCATCACTCATCAAAGAACGTAAACTTGCATTTTACGCACACATTTTGCCATCACACTCTCGGTGAGTCTTCATAGTCCCTATTTTCACACTGTTATGTTTTGTGTTAGAAATACATGTTATGTTTTCATATGGACACGGATACAACTTCATTTTTATTATGTATTACACATGTGGTTCCATCAGCCCTCAAATCATGAACCGTTAATTGTATTTATTTGTAAGCGTGAATATATTGTGGATAGATCTATCGGGAGTCATGTCCCCCATTCGGGTTAGTCTTAATCGGCTAACGGCGGAATGCATATATATTCAACACACAGTATTACGTATGGGAATACTGCACAGGGCAAACTCATTTAATTAAGCTTCGTGTTGCATGATGGTTTATATGTAATGCATAACATGGAATTTATGATTTTATAAATTCAAACTCAACTGTTGTTGTCCATACAAGTCAGATTTACGGGTAAACCTATGAGCTCACCAACAATTTTGTTGATGTATTTTAGTGTGTATTTTCAGGAAATTAAGGCAAATGCACCGCATCGGAAATATTTTCAAGCTTCCGTACTTTTGAAGTCGCATGCATTTTCGAACCATTGGAGATTTATTTGCATTATTTTAGTTAATTTAATTATGTATTTAAATCTCTATATTTTGCGATCTACTTACACCTTATGTTGATTATGTAAAAAATTTGTATATTTTAAAGTTATATCGATGTATTTTTGAAAACGTCCATATAGTGGTCGTTCGTTATGATTATGGTTACGCTTCCGCGACGTCACGCTTCGTTGCCAACGGGGGTAACGGGGTGTGAAAGAAGACCTCCCCTTACGGGGCAGTTCTCAGCGTCTAGGTCCCACATATTGCAACATGATACCAATCATAACTAAGATAGAGTAATTAAGTTGAGGAATTAAAATTACAGTACAAACATTTGGATTAAGTTTAATACAATTTTAATACGAGTTACGGATTTCAAATTAAACTTACTAAGGTACAAGACTAGTCTAACGCATATCCTCATATAATTAAAACAAATCTATCCAAACCACCACAATTCATCATCTTCAATGCTGTACGAAAAAAAGGCGTTTGGTAGAGGTCTATGGAAACTTCACTTGATCTTGGAAGACCTAAGAACTAGGTCCGGCAGGTGCTTTTCCCTTATCTTTTCCTTTAAAAAGGTTTAACAACAACTATAAGCAATGCTTAGTGAGAATATAGATTTATCAGATTTCATGCGTAACAACAAGTGGAAAGTGGGTAACTAGCGTGATATAACTTGACTGCCGCTACAGCCAAGCAAGATTGAGACATACTAAATCTGAATTGGATGATGTCCAGGCCACGCTCACGCTTTTAGTGGAAGCTATCCACTCAATACTGGGCTAGCTACCAGTAAACATCGAGGAGGAAGCATCGGAGTAATCAACAACCAAGTTCAATTGAAATGGTTGACATAGCAAGGTCTAGAACAATAGACCAACAAGACTAAACATGTTAAGCTGAATCAATACATCAAAGATACGAGCAATGTTGAAAGCATAATTAAACAGAGTCAAGAAAGCAATATCAACTTATAACAATAACTGAATTGAAATGTAAGTACAATGTATGCAGAATGATAAGTCAAATAGCCATCATGATCCACAGGGCATCACGGAACCATGGTGAGCACAAGTCACAATCCAGCTGAGCATATATGAATGCCAAGGTAAATTATCAACAACAATATGTCTCAACAAGAATCAAGTATGTAAAACGGAATATCTATAAATCGCAGTTACTGAATTAATCTGAGTTGTTGACTTTATCAAGCGGATTTTTCCACCACCTGAGTTATCTCAGGATTTTAATCTTTGACTTTCTACACTTTAACTTGGCTTTACAAACTCAGTCCCACTTTTTAGTACTTTAACTTTATTACTTTGTTCAGAATTTATCTGAACCTGTCCAGAATTTTATCATTGCAACATCATTAGCTTTTAAACATTAATTGTCATGATTCTGATAACTCATCAATATTTGTGTCCTTTCACCCATCGACACAGAGACGAACACACAGTAGCACACACACATGAACATAAAACTCGAAAAACAACTAAAAAAATAAAAAAATTAGAGAAAACAAACATATACTTACAAATTTCAGTAAATGATTGAATCAAACAGAAGTTGAATGAGTGTGTGATGATACTCTGAGAGAAAATATTAGCAATGGCGGTGTACTGTAACTTGAAAGTCGAAAAAGTGAAATTGAATTTTTAAATTCAAATTTAAACACTTTCTAATGGACCCGACACATATGCATCTTTTTCTCTCTTTTACACATTTCAGCCTATTTACAAAAAGACACACCTAAAATAAAATAAAATGAAGTAACAAAAATTTCACTAATTAAAAAAAACAAAATGAACTAAAAACAAATAAAATGTTGCTCCCCCTTGATTTTTGCATTTATGCTCCCCTCAGATGATTGTCATCTTTTAAGTTTGCTCACCCTGCAGTCAAGCTGATTAAAAATTATCAGATATAAAGATATCAGATAATATTTTATGTTTTCTCCCCCTACACATGACATCCGATTCAATTAAATCTCAAAAAAATGAGAAACATATAAATCACAGGAGATTAACACAAAAATTAAACCAAGAAAAAAATTGAAAAATTACAATTATATTATGTAACAACTGAATGTTTAAATCTACCGATTCAACATACCCAATTTGAATACCAAAAAGTTAAAGCATTTTTTCATCTAACGCTTTGGTAAACAAATCAGCTAGTTGTTATTCAGTTGGTACAAAATATAATTCTGCATTATCATTTTCTACGTGATCTTTTATAAAATGATATGAATGTCGATGTGTTTAGTTTTGGAGTGTTGCATCAGATTAGAATCTATTGCAATTTTGCTTTGTGGATCACAATAGATATAGGGATCTTCTGAGGTGTAAACCCGTAGTCTCGAAGTTGGCTCTTCATCCACAAGACTAGTGAATAGCATGATGATACAACAACATACTCAGCTTCTGCTGTTGATAGTGACACACAGTGTTATTTCTTGGATGACCAGTAGACGAGTTTTTCACCAAGGAATTGAACTTCTCCTGATGTGCTCTTTCTGTCCATTTTATCACCTGCATGTTCAGCATCTGAATAGGCAGTCAATGTAAATGATGATTCCTTAGGATACCACAAACCTAAGTTCGGAGTATCGTTTAGATATCTTAAAATTCTTTTGGCAGCAACCAAATGTAATTCTTTAGGATTTTCCTGATATCTAGCACAGACACACATAGTATATATAATATCAGGTCTACCCACAGTTAAGTACATTAATGACCCAATAATTCCTCGATAATGACTAACATCAACAGGTTTTCTGAAATGTCCTCATCGAGTTTTAATTTAGAATCAAGAGCCATGGGTGTTTTCATCGGGGTACTGTTGACCATGTTAAATTTATTCAACATGTCTTGTATATATTTCTTCTTGTTGATGCTTTGTACTCGCATAGGCCCACATAAATCCATATGAAGTAGCTTTAATGGCCTAGTTGAAGAATTTCCAACTTTTAATTTGTGTGAAGCCCTCACCATCTTCGCTTTCTCAAAGGCAGCACACAACTGCTCCTTTTGAAATCGAAGAGTTGGTAGACCTTTTACTAAACCTCCTTTTGTGAGGTTAGTTAATTCTTTGAAGTTTAGATGAGACAGACAGCGATGCCACAACCAGGATTCTTTTGAAGATGCCTTTGACAATATACAGACATCTTTCTTCAAATTAATGTTTGCTAAGTCTATGGAGTACAAAGTTGTTTTCCTAGTTCCAGTTAGGATTTCCTTCCTTTCACCAGAGCTTACACTACACCTATTTGGCCAATACTGAAGAGATTGTGGCCATGACCATATAGATAAAATACCTTTTGAATTGTAATCTTATCGTATTCCTGACTTCCATAGCCTTTGATCGGACAGAACTGATCATCGCCGAATCTAACCGTCCTACAGAATTTGTCAACAAAATTTGTGAGGGTGTCTCACTCTCCGGCCAAGTGCTTGGAACATCCAGAGTCAAGGAACCACACATGATTTACCTACAAGACGAAGTAAAACGTGAGGTACCCACTTATAGTTGGGTACTTTGGATTTCGGTTAAATCATGTAGTATTGCTTCAGGTAGAGTAACAAATAAATTCGTTGTTTTTGGAACCCACTTTTTAATAGTTTTCTTGGGTATCCATTTTTGTACAGTTCTTTTTGGAACTAATTTTGAAATTTGTTTCTTTGGATCCCTTGTTGTTTAAAATTAGGAACCTTGTTCTTAGCTACCCATACATACATATCAGATTTATACAATGATTTAACATTCAACGTATAGCATTTGGCAGAATTAAACGATAATAGTTCCAGTACGAGAGTATTTTGAACATTGTTTGACCGTTGATTTATAACAGACAGAATTCGCTACACAAGTAATCCTATCTGTAATACTAGTATCTTTAACCCTCCCCTCTTTTCTAAAACTCGTCATTTTCTTTTCCACTTGCTTCTTTCGTCATACTTGCTAGAATGTTCTTTTCACAATATAATCTAACATAACAGTAGAATATGAATTAGTCGATTTAGTATCAGACTTATTCTGTAAAAGTTTCTTACCTTTGGAAGCATCTGCTTTCTTTGCAATTGTTACCTTAGACGAAGATGATTCACCTTTTTCAAATTTAGGAGTAACAAAATAAACTTTTACTTTCTCCTTCTTGTGTAAAACAGGTGATGTAACTGATTCAAACTTAGGATCTGTAGGTATTCTTTTCAAAATACTCACTGGTCCTTTGGGTTTATTAGCTTGTTTGTCATGAAGTAGTTTTATAAACTCGTAAATTTCGACAAACATTTCTTCCAACGAGTTGAATTCAGAATTCATATACAGATAAAACTCTTTTTCAGAATTATTAGATTCAGGTTGAACTGAAGACATCTAGTCTCGTTGAGATTTGATTTCTGGCTGGTATGTCAGGATCTAAAACTGAATAACCAAGACTAACTGATTTGAATTTATCAGAGTATAAATCAATAATCTTGCTTTGAATCAAAGTTTAATCAAGAAGTTTGCGGAATAACACTTAATTATTTTAACAAAAACTTTCAGAATCAATAATGAATAAACACACAAGAAGTAATCAAGGATATTTGTATTGCTGAATTTAATGATTACAATCACCTCTAATCTGTTTGATTAGACGAAGAACACAGACTGTTCTTAGGGTTTTACAACCTTAGAGGCTTATGAAAAACTCTATCAATAAAGAAATTACAGACTCAAATATGCAGAAAAACTCCTATACAATAGAAAGACCTATTCTTTGTATTTATATTGCTTCTTGATATGTTTCCTTCACGAATAATGACTTCTCTGATAGTAGATATGCTGGAATCTTTATGTAGATATCTTTTCCTGAAAATCAGCACTTTCTGTTTATGAAACTGTTGAGCAGCTTGAATTACTTGACAGCATGAACAGAGCAGCTTGAGTTGATTTGCTCTGGCAGCTTGAACTTTTACACTGGCAGCTCGAGTTTCTTCAACTAGCAGCATGAACTTTGGATTTACATATAAAATCTACTAACAGTCTAAGAAGTCTAACTAACAGTTTGAACATACTTAAACTATTTCCCAACAATCTCGCCCTAACTTAAATTCTTTACACAAGACTTTAAGTTCTATACAAAAATGGAAATGAATAAGTAAACTGTTATATACAAACCAAGGCTTTCAAAAACTTATAACTGTGCAAGTTTCTGATCTACAGCCTTCAAAAATTCTCTCTTCATATCATCTCTATCACAAGATACTCTAACAGATTTTATCTGAAGTAGCATATCTTTTGGCAAATCAAAGAATTCAAGATTGAAGAATATACCAGATCCATCTGAGAATTTGATTCTGTATGTCCTTGACTTGACAAACAGATCAACTTGCTTGACCTTTGACCCTTTCTTCACAGTATCCTCTATCTCATTCCTTGCAGATTCAGGGTCAACAACTGATTTCAGATCTTTGATAATTTGCTTCACTTGTGGTAGAGCAGATCTAACTTGAGATACAGACCCTATGTTGTACATCTTTATCAGTTCATCCCTGGTCAGCTTCTGAACCATTTTCCAGAATGTATCAAACTCTTCTTCTGGCCCAGACTCTCTTCTTATTACAAACTTGACACTTAAATCTCTTTCATCCAGTGACTTAGCAAACCAGTAGTTGATTTGAGGCTTTGTGAAATCATGTTGATCAATAAACTTCTCTATCTCCATGGCCTTTTGCAGTTGTTGATCAAATAGCACCCTCTTAACAGATGAAGGAATAGAAACAACAGCTTGATCAGTGGGAGCAGGTGCACCGGCAGCAGCTTCAGTTTGGACTGATTTCTTTGATGGTTGGACTTCTTGGGATGGTTGAACTTCTGGGGAGACTTTTGTTTTCTTTCTTTTCTCCATTTCTTTATCATGTATCTCCTGCAGCTTTTCAGTAGTCATGGACTTAGCCATTTTCTTTGGAATACCTGCTGCAATGGCAAAATTGATTAAGAATCTTCTGTGCTCAGCCTTGGTGTGACCTGTTGGCATCTTTCTCTTCTTTTCACCTTGTTTGCCCACAAACTCCTTTAGGTATTCACCTAATGTCTAATCATCATCTATTGAGGGCTGGGCTTGCTGATCTAATTCCTTGTCCATTTCTTCTGCCAATTTCTTGGCAACTTCAGCATCAAAGGCAATTTGGGCTTCTTTGGAAGAGAATTTGTGCTTTGGAGATTCAATTAGTATGCCCTTGCCCTTGTCTTTTGCAGAAGAAGATGTTGCTTGGACTGTTCTAGATGGAGCTTGAATGCCTTCCCTGATCACCACTCCAGTAGCTTTTGAAGAAGCAGCTTGAGTGTCTAGGCTAACAGCTTGAGAAGCTGTTGGGACTGCTAGCCTAGAAGGTGGGACTGTTGATGCTGCTTGGACTGATGGTGTTGGAGCTGCTTGGACTGACTTGGGAAGATCCTGATTCTCCCCCTTTTTGGAAGCATTGGTTTGGTCAGAAGGACCTACAACCTTTGCCCCTTGGGTTTGAATCATCTGCTCTAATCTCATAATTTTATTCCCACAGAGGGTGAAGCCTTTGTGAAGATAATCCATTCTTTTATTCTGAGCAGCCTCTACCTGCTTGAGTGCAAAAATTTGAGCCCCCTGTGCAGCAATGATGGACATTTGATATTCCAACATGGCTACGACAGGTTTCAGCTTGGGATCCGTCAAGAGCATGAGTTGCAGACTTGTCTCAAGATCAGAAAACACCTGAGGTGCTTGGGATCTATCACTGACATTAATACCAGAAGTAGAAACCTCTGGGCCCCTCTGTTCTTGGTTCTGGGGTCTTCCAGCTTGTGTTTGCACACTGCCTGTTGCCATGGGTGTGGTCTTAGATATGTTGGCACTGACCTGTGTTTCTTTTGCAGAAACATCGGTAGTGGCAGCCACAGAACCCATATGAACCATCTCTGAAGAGATGTTCACCTCCTGAGTGAGGATGGGAGTTTCCTCAATTGGTTCCCTTTGGATATTCTGTGCAGAAGTATCCTCCTACACAGGGATACATGGCTCTTGTCTAGGGGAGGAGGAGGAAGGAGCTCCTCGTCCCCTTTTCCTTTTATATAAGTATTTGAGTGGGCGTTTTGGCTGTACAAAAGGATCAGATGGAATATTTGTATCATGAGGAGTGGGTTGGGGTCCTGGGGGTGAAGCAGGAATGTTGGGCTGTGTCTGCTCAGGACCCTCTCCTCTGTTTCCTGGAATGATGTTCATCATTGCAGAGGGCAATGGAACATCTATACTTACAAAATTGGCACTTGGCTTTAACAGCCTTTTGATTGAAGACAGTGAGTGCCTATGGGAAACATGTATCCTTTTATGCAAATGTGGAGTAGTGCAGGTGTGTGCAATAATTTCTGCCAAAAACCTAGGATAAATAAAAAATTTCCCAGTCTTTAGGGAATGATGCCTTAACATTCCCTGAAAAATCATGTTAGAAAAGTTGAACTGTTGGCCAGTAGAAAAGCACACTAAGGCAGTGGCAATATTTGAAGAAAACTCAGACCAACCAGTTCTTTTGGGGCTTAAACATTGCTGAATAATATGCACAAGGTATTTCCATTTTGGAGAAAAGTGTGCCTTAAGAAAAGTAAAAGAATCAGCAGGACCCCTATAACCAATATTTTGAAGACCAAAATGTAAAGCTTGAAGGGATAGGTCGGTTATACCTGAGGCATCTTGAAGATGCAAGTGATGTCTGATGGATTCCTCAGTGATATGGATGACAGTTCCATCAATCTTGGATATGAGGGTAGGCACTCCATTGATGGTTTGAACAGATGCATGATTCCAGAATTGTTCAATATGGGAGATGTATATAGTAGGGTTAATGGATAGGGCATAATGGATATGGGAGTGCCTGAGGAAATCCATCATTGCATGAAACGGTTGAAGTTTAGAGTGTTTTAGGTTGTATGGGAGGCAGTTGTGTTCTTTTACAAACTCCATTGATGAAGAAACAACGGTTTAGGGTTTGAAAGAAGAATGTGTGATTCGTTCAGAGAGAAAGCAAGAGGCCGTGGAAGGAGAATATGTAACTGGTAGTTACAACTGAACGAAACCGGGACCTTTAAAGGTTTCGAAAAGGTTGGGTCCCGCGCACACATTTGACAAATTACCCAAATACCCTGCACACTTTGACAGATCAAGTGAAAATAACTAGCAGCCCGAGAAAATAACTATAAGGGATCTGTATAGATGAATGTCCACATCTATGCCATCTTTGTCTGTATGGAGCTGTTTATGAGGATCCATTGGAGTGCTTGCAACCTTTGTGTCTTGATAGCCAAACTTTTCCATTATGTCTTTGACATACTTTGATTGACTTATGAATAGACCAGCAGGCTTCTGTTTAACCTGCAGCCCTAGAAAGAATGTGAGTTCTCCCATTGAACTCATTTGAAACTTTTTGTGCATTAGGGTCTCAAATTCTTTGCACAAACAATCATTTGTTGAGCCGAAGATGATGTCATCAACATATATTTGGACAAGTAGAATCTCAGCGTTGATGGACTTAGTGAAAAGTGTTTTTAGAGTGCCTCTCTTGAATCCATTCTGTAGAAGATATGATGACAGAGTGTCATACCATGCTCTGGGGGCTTGATGGAGACCATAGAGAGCCTTGTCTAGCTTGTACACCCTGTCTGGATACTTGTAGTCTTCAAAACCAGGAGGTTGACACACATATACCTCCTCTTCAATTGTCCCATACAGAAAAGCAGACTTAACATCCATTTGATACACTTTAAATCCTTTAAAGCTTGCGTATGCTAGAAATAGTCTGATGGCTTCAATTCTTGCTACTGGAGCAAATACATCATCATAATCTATGCCTTCTTCTTGAGTGTACCCTTGTGCTACTAGCCTTGCTTTGTTCTTGATGACTATCCCTCTCGCATCTTTCTTGTTTCTGAACACCCATCTTGTACCTATTGCTCTCTTACCTTTAGGAAGATCCACCAGAGTCCATACATTCTGAATTTTGAACTGTAGAAGCTCTTCTTGCATAGCTTCAATCCAGGATGAATCTTTTAGTGCTTCTGATGCCTTTTTGGGTTCTAGTTGAGACATGAAACAGGCATTCTCAAAGGTAGCTAGGCTGAATTCAAGAACTATTTGTTCAGCAGCAGCAGTCTCATTTTGAACCATTTTCCTTGTTTGTACAGGAGTGCTTGGATCACCCAGTATTTGATTGAGAGGATGATACTTGTGAGCCCTCAGTGTAGGCTCACTCTCAATCTGAAAAGAGGATCCAAGATTTGTATCATCTCCATCAGGACCAGTACAAGGATCAGCTTCAGGAACAGCTTGATTTGAATCTGGGACTATGTCCCTTTGTGTTGGAACTGTTCTCTCAGGACTTGGGAGTGGCACTTCAGTATCTGGATTTGCATCATGTGGAGCATTCAGGACTCCTGGAGGATCACAAGACAGAAGTGGTAGAGTGGTGTGATCATCCCAACTTGTGGAATCTGCAGCAGTCTGAAACTTTGTGCCAACAGCTTGAGAAGTTGTATTGGCAGCATGAGAAATTGTGTTAGCAGCCTCAACCCTGTATGCATCAGCTTCTGCAGTATACTCAACAAAGCTCAGAGAATTTGTTAGTGAATCTAAATCAAACAGCCAATCAGGACCAGTGCCTTTGATATTAGCAGTATTTTCAATAAATTCAACGTTGGCACTTTCTTCAATGGTTTTAGACACGCTGTTATATACTCTATAGGCTTTGCTTTGAATTGAGTATCCTACAAAGAATCCTTCTTCAGCTTTACTTTCAAACTTCCCTAAGTGAGTCTTAGTGTGAAGGATAGTACATGGGCATCCAAAAGGCTTGAAGAAAGCTATTAGGGGACTTCTGTTGTGGAATAACTCATAGGGAGTTTTCCCTTGTGATCGAACAACCTGAACCCTATTTAGAACATAACAGGCTGTATTAACAGCTTCTGCCCAGAAAGTCATTGGCAGATTTGAATCAGCTAACATTGTTCTAGCAGCCTCAATTAATGTTCTGTTCTTTCTTTCAGCTACACCATTTTGCTGTGGTGTTCTTGGTGCACTATATTGTCTAGCAATACCTTTGGACTCACAGAAACTGTTTAGAACGTGATTTTTGAATTCAGTTCCATTGTCTGATCTTATCACCTTAACTTTGGAGTTGGATTGGTTTTCTATCTTAAGAATAAAAGACTTAACTAGCTCAGCAGTCTCATCTTTGGACCTAAGAAAATAAACCCAAGTAAATCTGGTGAAATCATCAACAATAACTAAACAGTAAGCCCTTTTATTCAAACTCAAAACAGATGTTGGACCAAATAGATCCATACGAAGCAGCTGAAGAACAGATGAGATTGAATTTACTTCTTTGGCCTTATGAGAAGTTTTGTGTTGCTTTCCTTTAAGGCATGCCACACAATGATCATCACAAATGAACTCCTTTTGTGGTAAGCCTCTTACCAGATTCCTTTTAACTAAAGCATTCATAGACTTGAAGTTCATGTGACACATCCTTCTATGCCAAAGAGCAGACTCATTGGATGATGCTTTGGATATCAAACAGCTTAAAGTATGAGATTTAGTCAAAAGATCTGTGTCTAGACAGTAGACATTGTCCTTTCTTGGTGTTCTTAGTAAAACAAGATGTTCAGGAACTTTGAAATCTTTTGAAAGAACAATGCACTCAGAATCTGTGAACAGAACAATGTTTTGTTTGTCACAGATTTGAGAGACACTTAATAAATTGTACTTAAGTTGTTCAACATACAAAACATCATGGAATGTCATGTTGCCTGCATTAACAGTACCTTTACCTGTAACCTTACCTCCTTTTGAGTTGCCTCCAAATGCTACAAAACCTCCATCAAAACCTTTGAAATTTGACAAGCATTCAGAATTTCCTGTCATGTGCCTAGAGCATCCACTGTCCAAATGCCATCTTGTTTTATGAGAAGACCTGTGGTTGCCCTGCACAACTAACAGCTTAGTTAGTAGTGGAGTAAACCCAAACCAAATTGGCTTTGGGTTGGCCTTGTACATTGACATAACTGAATACTGTTTTTGACTTCTTATATTTAGTGAGATCTACTGATGGAGTCTTTGGAGAGTATTTGGTGATTATATGAGGTATCCAATTATTTTGATCATCTTTTCTTCTAACAGTCTCAGATGGTTCACTAGCAGTTCCAGATTGGTGCTTAGCAGCTTGATCTGTGTTTGTAGTGCTAACAGCTTCAGTTTTTGCACTAACAGCTTCAGATTTTGACTTAGCAGTCTGATCTGTTGCATTAGCAGTTTGAGCTGAAGATTTGTCCTTGACACACCAAATTTGTTTAAAACTTGATTTAGGCTTTGCCAAAACTTGTTTTTGATGTGTGGACTGTTTTTTATTAACTTTTGAAAACCTGTGATCAACTGTTTTCTTTGGAACTGATGTGGAAGGGTTCACCTTTGAGTGCTTTGACTGAATAGGATTTGATTTTGTGTGTTTCACAGTCTGTTTTGCAACAGCTGGTTTATAAAAACAATCCTTGGCTAAGTGATTTTTTCTTCCACAGTGAAAACACCTTTTGACTGTTTGAATTGGAGAACCAGACTTTTCTGTCAATTTCTGGTTCTTGTTTCTCTGATTTCCTCTTACCTGCTGTTGTTTAGGAAACTTTTGAGCACCATGCTTTTGGCATGTGCAGACAGAAACAGTTTTACCTCTTTTATTTCCTTTTGATGAAGATGCAGTGTTACAGTTTGAATATGCAGAAACTTGTGGAGTAGCATTGCAGAACTGGGAGCTTGAACCTCTATGGGTGCACTTATTGTGTCATAGTCTTTATTGTGAATCTTATCTTCCTTTGATTCAAGACTGTTATCAAGGATAGGATCTACAATAGTCATAGACTCATCTAGTGGTTCATTGACAAGTCTATCTGCAACCTCACTCATTGGATGAATGTACTTGTTGTTGTATGGAGGTGGAGTAGCTCTGTATCCTATTCCTTCTTTGGGATTAACCTGAGATTTTACTCTATCTTTAAATTGGACTTCCATTAGGTGTTCCAGCTTTTGATTTGCTAACTTAAAGTTTCCTAGATCTATGTTAACAGATTCTAGTTTCTTATTAGCCTCTAACACCTTTTGTTCAGTCTCTTCTACCTTTTTATTCAGAGATTCTATTTTCTTGTTTAGCTCTATTTTCTCCCACTCATGATAGGTTCTATCATACCCCATTTGAATCTCATTATCCTTATAATCATTGATCTGTTTCTCCAGATCTTCTATGTCTTGTATGTATTCATATCTCCTTTCTTCCATCTTAGCTAGAGTTTTGCACATGCTCTCATTATGATCTCTGTACTTTTTAACCATATTTTTGCATGATTGAGAGAAGAGTTTAGAATTTACCTCCGATGGTAGTTCAGTGGAGGAGACATTTGATGTTTCTGCCACTAGAGCTTGATTTTGAAATTCTTCCTCTGTCTGATCACTCCAGTCAAACACATTGTCTTCTTGAGAGACAAGTGCTGTTGATGATGATGTTTGAATGGGCTGTGAAGTCCTTGATGGCTGTTGACCTTGAGATCTACATTCTCTGGCAAAGTGACCAAGCTTATGACATTTATAGCATTCCACTTTTGATTTATCAAAAGCTGGTTTGCCTTCTGTTTTGGCTTGAAAGTTGGTCCTTCCTGTTCTTTTAAGAAATCTTTTGGCCCTCATGGTCAGCATTGCATGTTGCCACTTTAAATCCATCTCTTCAAGATCATCTGGATGAATTTGTTCCAAGTCTTCAACATTTAGAGCAAATAATCCATCATTGGCAACAAAAGCCTTATAGTGTGTTTCAGCAGAGTTGCTATCACCACCTGAAAAAGAATCACAGTTATTAGATCTTTCAGAAGACAGAAGAGCAGTATTGTGATTATAAGAAAAGGATTTCTTTTTAGCATCAATCTTAGTCTCAAACACTCTTAAACTGTTAAACAGATCATCCAATTCTATCTCATCAAGAGTGTCTTTTGTTCTCCATTGTGCAGCATAGACTGTCCATTCTTCTCCAAGAG
Organism: Centrapalus pauciflorus; assembly: GCA_020465985.1. Classification (NCBI taxonomy): domain Eukaryota; kingdom Viridiplantae; phylum Streptophyta; class Magnoliopsida; order Asterales; family Asteraceae; genus Centrapalus; species Centrapalus pauciflorus. The sequence goes on from JAANYP010000319.1 coordinate 31,081, forward strand.
ATCTGAGAAACTTTCTGTTGACTTCATCTTGATCCAGATTGACTTTTGCACTTTCCAATTCACTTATCAGTTTGTTGAACCTGTCAAAAATTTGAGTAAGGTTTTCATTCTTGCCACCAGAAAAGTTTTCATACTGCTGCTTCAAGAGATCCTTTTGGTTTCTCTTGGTACTGGCATTACCAGCAAATCTTTTCTCTAAGGCATTCCAAAGATCATGAGCAGTATAAAAATTTTTGAACTGATGTTGATAAGCATTTGGAATGGCTATTTGTAAAAGTGTAAGTGCTTTCACTTCATTCATTCTAGCCTTCCTTTCAAGTTCAGTTTCAAATTCCATTGCAAAACAATTAAAAATTTAAAAGAAAGTTTTCGACTTTGAAAAACAAAGAACGACCTGTGGCTCTGATACCACTTGTCAGGATCTAAAACTGAATAACCAAGACTAACTGATTTGAATTTATCAGAGTATAAATCAATAATCTTGCTTTGAATCAAAGTTTAATCAAGAAGTTTGCAGAATAACACTTAATTATTTTAACAAAAACTTTCAGAATCAATAATGAATAAACACACAAGAAGTAATCAAGGATATTTGTATTGCTGAATTCAATGATTACAATCACCTCTAATCTGTTTGATTAGACGAAGAACACAGACTGTTCTTAGGGTTTTACAACCTTAGAGGCTTATGAAAAACTCTATCAATAAAGCAATTACAGACTCAAATATGCAGAAAAACTCCTATACAATAGAAAGACCTATTCTATGTATTTATATTGCTTGTTGATATGTTTCCTTCACGAGTAATGACTTCTCTGATAGTAGATATGCTGGAATCTTCATGTAGATATCTTTTCCTGAAAATCAGCACTTTCTGTTTATGAAACTGTTGAGCAGCTTGAATTACTTGATAGCATGAACAGAGCAGCTTGAGTTGATTTGCTCTGGCAGCTTGAACTTTTACACTGGCAGCTCGAGTTTCTTCAACTAGCAGCATGAACTTTGGATTTACATATAAAATCTACTAACAGTCTGAGAAGTCTAACTAACAGTTTGAACAGACTTAAACTATTTCCCAACATGGTATTTAAGTTTCATTTCCAAATCTTTAATCACAGCCTGAAGCTTTTCCTTTGCAGTCGCAAAAGTTTTTATTTTCAAATTAAGATCATAATTAATCTTCTCAAAAGTTGAGTCCGGAATGTATTGCTTTTGAGTGAAAGATGTATTTTCAGACAAATCTTTATCAGAATATGTCTGAATATACTCCTCTGATTTACATGGATTTGGATATCTTTCATTAAGCTTGTTATAATCCAAAGTATTTTGCATTTTATCTTGTCTCAACCTTTTCAGATCTTCAGTTGATTCTACTTCATCTGAAGCTGATAAAAGTATCATCTTTAATCCTAAAATTCATGTATCTAGTATCATACAGAGTTGGTGAACACGAAATTGCTTTCGTTAGATACTTAGGATTATCACAACCAATTCTAGATTTTGAATTATAAAAATCGATATCTTTTGGTTGATACAAATGAATAGTCTGATCTATTTGCCCACTTTTAACAAACTCATTTTCTAAGGATTTAATTTTCTCATACAGTTTAGCTCTATAAGCAAATATTGAATTACATTTTACAGAGTAATTTGCTGAATCTAAATCTGCTAATAATTGTTTTTCAGTTAAGTTAGAATTAGTGTTACTCAGCTTTTGATTTTGCAGTTGAATGTCATTGAATTTTTATTCTATGTTTGACACAGATTGCAATGAAAATGCCTTATCTTTGGAAAACTCTAACACTAAAGCATGTTCAAGTCTTAATTTGTTTTCCAAAGAATGGACATTCTTTTTCTCGGCTTTTAAAGATTTCTCAAATCGTTTCAACATATAAGTCATTTGAGCAAGTTTTGTTCAAGCTCACATGAGTTATCTTCATCAGAGTCGGGATTAGAATGTACCTCGGTGTGTCTGATTGGTCTGAGGCTATAAGGTCACCTACCTACGGATCTAATCTTGACGTGACACCTTCCAACGAGTGCGGAATCCTTGTTAGGGGTTTAACGGATCGATCACACACATGAAAACCGGAGACCAACACAATGATAGACGTCAATAACGAACGTCCCGGCACGTGAATCTCTCCAAACGACTCTTTGAAATACTAACAAGTTCGTATGTGCACAATACGAGCTCTGGGTGTTAATCTCTGCGAAAGTCCTTAATCAAAACTGATTAAACCTTAATTATAGAACTCAAGTTCGAACTTAGCCAAGATAAGTTCGTTTAGGCCCAAGCCCACGAACTTGTCCACAACAAGTTCGAACCTAGCCTTTGAACTTCTTCTTGAACTTGTCTTTGAACTTTTTCTTGATCTTGTTCTTGAACTTATCTTTGAACTTATCTTTGAACTTACCTTTGAACTTATCTTTGAACTTAAGTAAACATCAATCACAAACAAGATCAAACTTATATAACCAATATCAAACATATGTATTAACTTGCAATTACAAAGCCTGAACTATACAAAAGACTATCAACACTTAGACTGCTATCGTCACACAGGATGCACTAACAGACTCCCCCTTGAGGATAGCTTCTAACTAGATATATCATTAATCTATAGTACTAGGCTTATTTAAATTGCTACTAGCATACAAACCCTGTTCTACGCAAACCTTAACAACCTTCTGGTACTTCATACCTTCAAATCTCCAACCTTCGTGAAAGTAGATTGGTTGCTCATGAAGTTTCTGCAAGTCGCCCTGAGATTGGTTTACAAGGTGTAGAGGGTCATATACTTTCAAAATGACTCTGTCGTCATGATCTTCCATCACTACCTCTGTTGTTTCCTTGTCAACGAACCACCACTTCATGTTCGCGAGAACGTCCTGTGGCATTGTCTTCAACGGAACCTTCTTTAAGCATCGAACTGGTTTATAGAACATCTTCATCTAAGGTTTTCCAGTCAATGGATCTATTCTTGATTCATCCATTACTCTCTTTCCTTCCCTTGGCTTTATCCTCTCAAACCTTCCAGACCGACCTTCTTTTCTGATGATTCTTGCAATCACTTCAGCGTACTGGTCGTCTCCTAGGTTTATCAAATTCTATCATGCCAGTTCCTTTACTTCACATTTCGGCGGTGTATTGAAGACTTTTAGCTTTCTATTCAAATACTGAAGACCATCTCGTCTCTTAAGCACAAACACTTGTAATTCTTTGTTGAAAAACCAGCTGAGCATTCCTCCAGACAATTTCCCTGGACTCGGCAATCTCATCTTTTCTTTCACAGCTAATTCGGTCTTCCTTTCTTCTTTTCGGAACCAAAGCTGTCCATTCTCTTCATTCGTTAGTTGTTTATCCTTTTAATGAGTGGCATCATCATCCGAATCATCATTTATCGTTGTCTTCAGAACGTCTAAGTCTATCGGATTCTGGTCTGTGTTTACGTATTGCTCAGTCACTTTTTGACCCTGGATGACAAACTCGTCAGCTTCATCTTCTTCATCTGCGATAAACTCTCCTTCCTCGAGTTCTTCCAACTCATCTTCAAAATCAAAACTTATCTCATCGTCATCATCTATATCGGCCAAGGCTTGATCGATTAACTCTGACGCCTCTGGAGACTTGCCTTTATCCTGACTTCCTCCTTCTCCTGTCCACGATGAACCCAGCTCCCCATGAATCTCAGCTTGCTGAGCAGTCTCACATGGAAGATCTGATAGCTCACTATTTTTCTGCTTGCTGGGGTCACCTCCCTCATCATGATCTCTTCTTACACCCCTTAACTCATCTCCTCGACAACTGCTCTCCCCCTGACCTTGTAGATCTTTCATAATTTGCTCCACCAGGTTCTGCAAAGTCAGGGTATGATTCTGCTGAGTCATCAGTGCTTCTTGTTGAGCCGCCGCTGTCATCTGTAACATAGCATTTTCTTGGTCCAGCCTCGAGTTATGCTGGTGCAACTCGTTCACAGCTTGAGATAGCTGGAATATTTGGACTGTCAGGAAGTCTACTTTGCTTTTCAGCTCGGTGAACCACTGGTTTCAATGAATGAAGCGGAAGTGGATGGAGCGGCGGATGCGGCAGATGGAATCGTAGCGGAAGTAGACGGAGCTCCCTCACTAAAGAGTTGTCTTTTTGTCCTTTGTTGTGTGGCAATTGTTGCTTCTTCTTGTATCACAAAATCTGCGTCTCCTTCCTCTTCATCTCGGAGAGCAGGGCGTGTCATCTTTCTTCTGCGAATAACAACCCGTGATCCGTATCTTCCAATAGTAACAGCTGGATCTTCAGCTTCTGTCTCTTCTGAGCTCAATTCTGATTCAGATTCAGAGGCAGTCTCTACTTGACCTTCAACCTCTTCAAGAGCCTCAGTTCCCTCAGTTCCTTCCGTGCCTTCTGTATCAGCGCGGTTGATATTCATCAATCTCTCTGAATATGGCTTCCATACCTGTTGGGGTTCCAAAATATCTTGAACAAGCTATTCCGCTATGTTCTCTTGAGCAGCGGCTCCTTGTTCCCAAAATTCTTCCAACGTCTGTTCCCGTTGGTCAAGTTGTGGTGCCGAAGTGGATGGCCCACCAGCTTCTGTAGTAGATCGGGAGCGAGGAATAGATCGTGTAACCGGAGTGCGTCTTGCCGAAAAGAGTGCGTCTTGCGAGGAATAGATACTGCTACAGTTGTTGTTGGGGTGCTTCACCAATCCAGTCATCCCCTTCCGGAGCAACAAAATCTGGATCTATAACGGCACCGAAAAGAGGAGCCACCTGTGGCCTGACTTGCTCAGCCCTTCGAGCATAATGGGACTGGCAGTAGGAAAATATTCGTTTATCTATTATGGCAACACCAGTTTGCTCAGGCAGTGGTGGCAGATCTGGAAAGAAATGACGAATAATCATCATTATGAAGCGAGGGTACATTATAAATATTTATCTGGCGCGGGCAGTAATCTGATGAACAAACTCCCCAAAGAACATTTTCGAAAAGCTGAAAGATTTGTTGTAGGCCAGGGCAATCAATGCAGACCGCAGCTTTGACACCATCGTGTCGAATCCGGCTTTCTTTGGTGCAAAGCACACCATGATTACGTGGACCAAATACCTCAACTAGGCAATGTGGCCGCTCTTCACATACGACGCCTGGGTTGTGTCCTGAGCATAACCCATTCATAGAAATGCAGATTGCCTTATTGGCATCGGAAAGTCAATCGGGCTTGCTTCCTGTTCCACTGTCCCCAACTGCAAAATTTGTCGCACAAGATCCACAGAAAAGGCTATCGGTCGTCCACCTACTCTTTTTCTCAAAACTGTAGCGATGACTGTGCAGTCCACTTGCAAATGTTTCAAGAATTGCCTCACGTATGTGAGAATAACCGGCAGATTGTGCGTCAGCGCATAGGACACCCTTGGTTGTGTCAAAAATTCATGCATTTGACGGTTGGCTGGGCCTCTGGAAGCTGGAGATCAACAGCCATAACCATATTATGCTTATTATAAAATGCTCTATCACCCATATCTGCACAAAAAAGACGCTTAAAAAGTTAGAAATTCATTCAAAATTAAATTTGTGTCATTCGAACTTATATAACTTCGAACTTGGTTAAGTTCGAAGTTGAACATATTCGAACTTACACAAATTCGAAATTTTAAAACCAATTAAGTTCGAGACATCCATTCGAACATGAGTGACTTCGAAATTATAGATATTTCAACAAGTTCGAACTTTCTGACAAGTTCGAACCTGAAGAACATGTTCGAAGTCGGTCAGTTTCAACCTCAAAATCATGATTTTAACCCTATTTGACTTAATTAACAGTGTAATCAAGTCCTATTAGGTTCTAATCAAAGTTATATATCATTAATTTTATGTTTTTGCTTTTAAAACTTGTGATTTAAAGTCACCTAGTTTTAAATGACATAAAACTCAAAAATGCTCGATTTTAGCCACATAAACATCCTAATCTTACACTGACTTAGTTATTGTTGGTTCAATATGCCTAAGTATGTATGAAGGTTTGAGAAATAGTAGCAAAACTTCGAGGAATAATAACAAATTCGAAACCCGATAAGTTCGAATACACAAATTCGAAGGAAGAAGTTCGAGGGTAGATGACTTAAATGAGGCACTGTTGACCTATTTATATCCAACCACCTTAGAACTTAGCTTAAGTTCGAACTTCCAGCAAGTTCGAATGTTACTTCGAATTTGTATGGTATTCGAACTTAACTGAAAATTTTGAAAATTCTTGAATAAAATCCAACTTTTTCAACTTTTTCATATGACGGAATTTTTTCAACATGGCAAATCATTCACACTAAGCAACAGATTTTCACGCAATTTTGTATTTCCAACTAAAAAATGCATCCTAGTAACTTTGACCTTTTTCTTATTTAGTAAAACTTAAGATAAAATAAAGTAAAATGAAATAAAATAAAATTTAAATAAGATAGACTAAAACTAAAATAAAATTAACTCAATAATACTTTAAAAATAAAATTTATGCTAAAAATATTTTTGCGGGAAAGTCAAAGAAGGTTCAATCAGATAGCGGTGTCAAACGCACTTTCAGTATTTCACTTTCACACTTAGGAATTTTTATTCCTTTGATTTGTTTGTCGTGATATACACTCCAAGTCGATTGTCGGTATATTTTTTTCCCTTTACACATTTAACACTTTGCAAATTCCTTTGGCCATTTTAATTATCAAGAAACTAGCTTACGTGTCCCATACTTAGATATACTTCTATGATCAAGGCAGACACACAATGATTATAACTTTTCGGTATTGCAAATTTTCTTTAAAAGGCAAACGTCGGACACAGTTCTGTATTTACATACAACAGAGTGTCTTAGTTTGTCTTAGAGTTCCTCTTATGTTAGCAAGACAGCGGTGACAGGTCTGTACTTACGTACAACAAAGCGACTTATCTTGCTAGCTTAAGCCAAAACAGCGGTGACAGGTCAGTACTCACGTACAACAAAACGACTTGTTTTGACTTCCTTTTCTTTTCAAAACTTTTTCTTTCTTTGCTTATCATGTACTTTGATGTTTCTATACATCCCCCAGATAAAATTGCATACCTCATTTACAATCATTGTTTGTATGTCTCTAACATAAAAATTAAGTCCTTTTGGTCATACATCTAAGTTAGTTACACATATGACATTTTCTTGATCAATTTTATTAGCTTTTAGGATTTCCTTCATGTATTATGCCTACCAACACATTGGACAAGAATGTGTATATCACTTAGAATTTATGGTGCATTATGTGTGAAAGCTCAACACTTAGAGTTTGTTTAGACGGTGCTAATTTTCGTCACTTTGAACCTATGATTCTAAGACTTAACTTATTTTTTGATATTTTCTTTTTTTGTGTTTTTCTTGATTTTCTCTCTCTTTTTTTTTGTTTTTCACTTTTAAGAAAAATAAGTTGATAAACTAACCTACTAACATACTTTAAAAAGAAAGAAAATCTACTAAACTACTAACTTACTATAAAAGGAAAGAAAACTTGCTAAGGTCAAGCTACTCTGGATTACGCATCCCATTTAGTTGAACTAACAACTCAAAGCGTGACTTATCAAATGCTTTAGTGAATAAATCTGCATTGTTGTCTTCCGTTACAAATTTTACCAGTATTATCAAATTCTTTTCTGCACAATCACGTATGAAATGATGTCTTATGTCTATGTGCTTTGTTTTACTGTGTTTAACTGGATTATTGGTTATAGAAATTGTTGATTGATTATCTATCACGTATAAAATGATGTCTGTGTTAGATATTAAATTTCGATCTTGTGGATTTATTTTGTAATAATTATTTCTAGAATATTTTGTCTTGTAATTTATTTCTAGGTAGTTTCTTTGTATTTAAAGTTCAAGGGGCCAAAGTGCAATTCCTTGAAAGTTAAATAATTCACCCTAGTAATAGCTCCTAGGGTTTGGTGAAAAGACATAGTTTATAATTTAAATTGAAATACACGGTTCTTTTCTCTCTAGCCGCTGTATACATTGAATATTATTCTTAATGTCTTCTTTGATCGTTTTCACAATCATTGAGTGAATATTATGTTTGTGAGTGATTATTGACGTATATGTGCTGATATTATCTGGGATTCATCAACAACAATTGGTATCAGAGCTCAAGGAGGTGGATTTAAACTTCAAATCTCGAATTCTGTTGCTGTTCATTGAGTTCTTCATAAAAAAAACCCGGTGTGATCTTCTTTTTCTCGAATATTTTGTTGTTTTGTGTTTTTCCTTTCATATAATCATCTAGTATTCCTTCCCTACTAATTTAGAGCTACTTAGGTTCAATCTTTACACCATATTACCCTCTTAAAGCCATTTTTTAAATCTTGGAAAAACATGGGTTTTCTAGTGGTTTTTGTCCATTTTTAAAAGTTTTTATGTGTTTTGGTATATTTTAAAGCTTTTAAAGTGTTTGAAATATTTTTCCAATCATTTAGAAACCATTTTTAGGCCAAATATCTGCTAGTTGTAATTCTAGACAAATTCTGAAATTTCATAACTGCTCTAAATCGGACCTCGCCTGTTGCTTTCCGAACCATATTTCGGACCAGTTCAGACCCCAATCCGGACCATTTCGGACCATAGTTCGGTCCCCTTCGGACCATACTTAGGTGACCTTCATACCATAATTTCCACATTTCGGACCACACTTCAGTCTCATCCGAACTTCGAATCCTCCGAAGTTCAGATCAGGAAATTTTAGATCACTTATTTTAAGTTGTACTTTCATTGTGTACTTTCATTTCGGACCATCCGAATCCGGACCATATCCGAATTCGGTGTTTTCTTCTTGAAAATTTTTCCTAGTGTTCATCCACAGTGTATACTGTTCATCCGAATTCGGTCTCCTGATCTTGGTCCATCCGAATTCGACCCACCCGAATCGGTCCATCCTTTGTTGGTCAACCTGGTCTACGTTCCATCCGAAATCACTGTTTATCCGAATTCGGTCCCGTCAGAACCTACTGTTCACCCGAATTCGGTCCTATCCGAAATCAGAATTTGATCCAAAATTCGTACCATCCAAGGTACTGTGCAACCGCAGTTGAGTCAATCCGAATCAAGTTTCCACCTTCAAGATCTCATTCTTCCTTATCAGCATCATAAATCATGTCTCGTGAAGCCCTTGTCCTCGGATCCGAGAACAGACCCCCTGTTCCGTATCTAGATGAGTATGAGTAGTGGAAGTCCCGATTTCTAAAGTTTGTCGGTAAGCAAACCAATGGCAACCTTATGTTCCAATCAATTTCTGAAGGCCCAGTTATCTATTATCGGAAATTTACTCCTAGACCCGAAGCTGACCCACCTGTACTCGCATCCAAAGTTGAACGCGAAGCTGCAAATGATGCAGAGTGAGACAGGCAGCATGCTGACAAGAGGGCTGAATATCTGATCTACCAAGCCCTGGCCACTGATATCCTTGTAGGAGTAGACAGAAAAATGTCCGCTAAAGAGATGTGGGATGAATTAGAGGTCCAAATGCTAGGGGCACACTTAGATGACAGAGCCAAAATGAGGAGGCAAAGGCAAAATTTACCAATTTCAGGGCCAAATACGGGGAGTCTCTACAGGCCATGTTTACTAGATTTTGTGCGGTTCGGAATGAATTTAACAAACTGCATATCAAGAAAGACAAGGATGACATCTACATCCAGTTCTTTGCAGCCGTAGCCCCCGAATGGCAAATTGCATGCCGAGCAACGAGACGAGTGTTGAACATTCCCAATGTATCTATCATGGTGGTGCTTAAAGAACTGAAAAAGTATCAGGGTGACGTGGACCATCAGAAGCAGATGGCCAATCAGCTAGCATCGTTGTTACTATCTGCCAATACGGGCATGAAACCCACTGATTCTCTGGCCTTGATCTCCAACAAAAACATTCCCACTGCATCTTATGCTCAAGGTTCATCATCATCCCAGTGCCGATATGCTTCTCCTAGACGTGAGATAATGGATGAAGAAGAAGCGGCAATTCCGGAACAAATAGCCTTATGGACTAATCGTCTACAACAACGACGTTTTTCCAATAAGTCTAACAATCAGCTCTGCTACGACACCTGTCCGCGGAGGTACTCGGATGAAAAACGAGATGACAGAAGGGATGATTAACGTAGGGACGATTCTCGAAGGTATGACAGAGATGACCGACGATACGACGATAGAAGGGACTATCGAGATGACCGCCGTTATGAAAGGCGAGACAATAGGAGAGATGATCACAGGGATGATTGACGCGATTATGACTGAAGGGATGATCGTCGTGATGATAGAAGGGATGACCGACGTGACGATCGAAGGGACTATGATCGTCGGGATAACCGGAGAGATGATAGTAGAGAACCTCTCCGTGCGGACAAGAAGCCGGTAGAGAGGAGAGATGAGAGGCCGAGAGTAGAAGATCCAGAATGGCCGTCATCAGATTCTGTACATAGTGAATGTAAATTGCACACACATATACTTGATTTAGAAGCTAGGTTAAATGCTGAAATAGAAAAGTGTGTGCAGGCTGAACATCTAGCCCAAACATTAAAAGAGTCATCTGAGTTATATCAATCAATGTGGTTAACTAATCTTAATGTGATAAAGCAGATGCTAATTGAAAAGGTAGATGTTCAGGATAGGAATACGTACCTAGAATCTTGTATGGATAGGTTATCTAACGAAAAGCACTCACTAAAAGAAGAAATATCTTGTCACACCCCGTTACGCCGGTTGGCAACGAAGCGTGACGTCGCGGAAGCGTAACCATAATAATAACGAACGACCAGTATATGGACGTTTTCAAAAATACATCGACATAACTTTAAAATATAGAAATGTTTTACATAGCCAACATAAAATGTAAGTAGTTCGCAAGATACAGAAATTTAAATATAAAATTAAATTAATCATAATAATGCAAATAAATCTCCGATGGTTTGAAAATGAATGCGACTCCATCGGTACGGAAGCTTCAAAATACTTCCGATGCGGTGCACTTGCCTTAATTTCCTGAAAATACACGCTAAAATACGTTAACAAAATTGTTGGTGAGATAATAGGTTTACACGTAAATATGACTTGTATGGACATCAACAGTTGAGCTTGAATTTATAAAATCATAAATTCAATGTTATGTATTACATATAAACCATCATGCAATCGAAACTTAATTATGAGTTTTCCTTGTTCAGTATTCTCATATGTAATACCGTAATGTTAAATATATATGCATCCCACCGCTAGTCGGTAAGACTAACCCGAATGGGGGACATGACTTTTGATAGATCTATCAAAAATATATTCGCGCTTACAAATAAATGTAACTAACGCTTCATGCTTTGAGGGCTGATGGAACCTCATGTATAATACATAATAGAAATGAAGTAGTTTCCGTGTGCATATGAAAACGTAGCATCTAATTCAACCCCAAAACATAACAGTGTGAAAATAGGGGCTATGAAGACTCACCGAGCGTGTGATGGAAAAATATTTGCGTAAAATGCAAGTTAGCGTTCTTTGATGGGTGATGCACTAGATGTGTTTAATCGAGTCCTAAATGATAATAGGGACTTAATAACTCCCATATATGATAATATGTATATATAAAGGTCTTTATGTCTTAAATCACCAAACATTACAAGTTTATAAATAAAACCCACTTAAAACGTCAAGTTTATATATATATATATATATATATATATATATATATATATATATATATATATATATATATATATATATATATATATATATATATATATATATATATATATATATATATATATCCAGCTTTTCGAAGATATTTCGGCCTACTTTGAGGAAGTTTTTGACCAAGCTCCAAAACGATTTAGGCTATGGTTTTCTTGGACATTAAACTACTATATAAAAAGAATTTCTAAAGTCAAGAACGGCCATTTTTTAAGGTTTTTAGGTTAGGGAAAAAGCTCGTTAAAAACCCTATGTTGGCCATTTTTGAGCTGTCAAACTTTTGGGTTCTCAGATAAAATCTGGGGATTCTAAACTCCATAATAAATTATAAAAACTTCCAGATTTTCAGATAAAACATAGATCTAACTTTTGAAACAATAATCAACTCATTTTGTTAAGTTATGAATTAGTTATGATTTTTCAAAGTTGATGCAACATTTCGGCCGAAATTCCGTATTTCATAAACTTGAAATAACTAGTGATTCTTCTTGTTTATTCAAAGACTACGTGTATAAAAGTTATAAAGCACATTTATGTAACTTGTTTTCATAATATTTACACTTACATGATGTGTTTATATATTTATAAACACATTTGAAGAAAACAACTTAAAAACAAAACTAGAGATTTATAAACTTGAGTTTTATGAAACTTGTTGTTGTTGGTCATTATATATATTATGCAAGACTTATATAAACATAAATGGATGTTATAAGTTAGTATTTACTTACTTTGGGATATTAGAAGAATGAAATCAAGTAGAAGATGAAAGTCTTGCAAAAGTTGCACCCAAAACACTTGAAAATTGCAAGAATAAGAAAATTGCACACTTTGGTGTTCTTCACACCCTTGGGGCTGGTTTTTAGAGGGAGACAAAGAGAGGATTTGTGTTTTCAAGATGTGAGAAATGAAATGAATTTGAACCTCTATTTATAGATGAATAAAGGTGGTGAAATGATGAAAATAGTGTGAGATCTTTGGTGAGTTGAAAGAAAGAGGATTTGATTTTGATATGTTGAGTAAAATAAAAATATTTCAAGTCCTTGTGTACTCTCTTATAGGCCGGCCTATAGAGGGTGTATTTCAATGTATTTTTAATTTTTTTTTTGTATAAAAGTATTTAGAAATGTATTCTTGTATTTCCCTTTTTTTGTGAATTCATAAATACTTTTGGATGCATTGTTTTAATAAATTTTTTTAGTCTTGCATAATTAATGTTAAGTAAGTGTATTAGTGTATGATTAGTGTCACTGATCATAATTTAATTATGTACTTAGTTGCATTAATTCATCATATCATAAATCGATCGGATTAATTGATTTCCCGATTCATCGCACCGACGAATTTGATTCTAATTGAGTTGAATTTCTTCATGAACATTGTTAATCACTTTGATTAATTGCTAATGACAATAAGAGTATTTCTGTGTTGGGATATAATTTGATTAATCACTTTGATTAATCACTTTGATTAGGATATAATTTGTTGGGAAATATTCTAAGTATGTCAAACTGTTAGTTAAATTTCTCAAACCGTTAGTAGTATTTCTGTGTAATTACAAAGTTCAAGCTGCTAGTTCAACAATTTCATGCTGCTAGTACAAAGTTCAAGCTGCCAGAGTTCAGAGTTCAAGCTGCTCAACAGTTTAATAACAGAAAGTGCTGAAATTCAGGAAGTGATATATATTTGTAGATTTTAATATCTTCCAAGCATATCTACTACCAGCGAAATCAGAGTTCGTCAAGGAAACAAATCAGAAGGCTATATATATAGATAGACTAGGTCTTTCTATTGTAAGTTTGTACGTGCAAGTTCTGTAACTGTGTGCTTCATTGTAACTGCTTTCATATAAAGTTTCTCAAGCCTCTAAGGTTGTAAAACCCTAAGAACAATTAGTGTTCTTCGTCTAATCAAACAGATTAGAGGTGATTGTAATCAGTGATTTTGGCAATATAAAAGATTTGATTTTGATTATATTTATCTGTTATTTATTCTGAAAGTTTTCTTAAAACAATTAAGTGTTATTCCGCAAACTTCTTAATTGGACTTTGATTCAAAACAAGGTTATTGGTTTACACTCTGATTTATTAAAACCAGTTAATCTTAGGTAATTTGTGATCTTGACAAGTGGTATCAGAGCCACAAGTTTTATTCGTTATTCTTTGTTTTCAAAGTCAGAAACTTTCTTTGTTTTTAAAATTTATTTTTCTGTAATGGAGTTTGAAAATAGCGATAGTGGATCTGAGCAAGGACTCAAAGTGCCTATGCTCAAACACACTGAGTTCGAGAAGTAGAAACTCAGGATTCAACAGCACATTCAATTTATTGACTATGCCCTATGGGAAGCTGTTGAAAATCCTCCTGCAGTTGATCCTGAACTAGATGCTGAGGGCAAACCCAAAAGAACACCTCCAAAAACTTAAATTGAAAGAAAGGCTAGAATGAATGAAGTGAAAGATCTTACTCTTTTACAAATTGTCATTCCTAATACTTATCAACATCAGTTTAAAAAGTTCTATACTGCTCATTCTCTTTGGATTGCTTTAGAGAAAAGATTTGCTGGCAATACTAGCACCAAAAGGAATCAAAAGGATCTTTTAAAACAGCAGTATGAAAACTTTTCTGGTGGCAATAATGAAAACCTTACTCGGATTTTTGATAGGTTTAATAAGCTGATAGGTGAATTGGAGAGTGCTAGGGTCAGTCTGGATCAAGATGAAGTAACAGAAAATTTCTCAGATCTCTTGGTGAAGAATGGACAGTTTATGCTGCTCAATGGAGAACCAAAGACACTCTAGATGAAATAGAGTTGGATGAAATAGAGTTGGATCACCTTGGGTTCACATTGTGTGGTAACAGGATCATACAGCTCGAGAAGATGGTTCGAACCCTCCTTGCAAAGGTTTTTGGTCCCTCTGATCAAACCAATGCATCCAAAAAGGGGGAGAATTAGGAGATCCCTCATCCACTCCAAACAGCTTCAACTTCTCCACCAACAGCTCCAGTTTCTAGGCTAACAATCCCAACAGTTTCTCAAGCTGTTAGTCTAGAACCTCAAGCTGTTCTCAGCAAATCAATTGGAGTGGTTATTAAAGAACGTTCCCAAGCTCCTGCCTCAGCAGTCCAACCCACAGTTTCAGCTTCCAAAGACAAGGGTAAGGGTATTCTGATTGAGCCTCCAAAGATCAAATTCATTTCTAAAGAAGCCCAAGTTGCCCATGATGCTGAACTGGCAAGGAAATTAGTTGAAGAACAAGACGAAATCCTAGGCCAGCAAACCCTTGAACCAATGGGAGATGATGAAACCTTAGGAGATTACCTAAGAGGGTTTGTTCTCAAGGATAACCAGAAGAAGAGGAAAAGGCCAACAGGGCCTTCAAAGGGAGAACACAAAATATTTTTGATAAATTTCTCTGCTACAGCTGGGATTTCAAAGATAATTGCTCAATCATGGTCGACTGAAAAGCTTTAGGCTTTATATGAAAGCAAAAAACGTGAAGGAAAAAGCATCCACAACCTCCCAACAAGTCCAAGTTCCACAAAAACCAGTTCAAACCGTTGTTGATGCCCCTCAATCTGAAACCATTCAACAAGCGACGTTTGATTAGGTAAAGAGAGTGTTGTTTGAACAACAGCTGCAAAAGGCTATGGAGATTGAAAAGGTCCTGGATCAGCATGACTTCTCCAAACCTCCAATTACTTATTGGTATGCTAAGTCATTAGATGACATTGATGTAGGATATCATTTTGTAATCAAAAGAGAGGTTGGTCCAGAAGATGAATATAAAAGCCTAATCCACCTAGTACAGAGACTGTCTAGAGATGAACTGAGAAAAATGCATCATATTGGAACTGCCAGTCACTCTAGGTCACCAATTGTATGGGTTCAGCAAAATTTAAAAGATCTCAGAAGTATCTTTGACCCAGAATCTACCAGAGGAGATATAGAAGCTGCCAAGGAAATGAAGATTGTACAGATAAATATATATGCCAAATCCATGACATATAGATTCAAGCTTACAGAAAGATCCAGCAGATTCTACAATTTTGAATTTCTTAATTTGCCAAAACCATGGCTACTCCAAATGATCTCTGTAAAGATTGTTTGTGATAAAGTGGAGCTTAAGAGAGAATTCATAAAGTCTATAAGGCAGAAACTTTCACAGTTGTAAGTTTTTGGATGCCTTAGTTTGTATATAACAGTTTTACCTTGTTTTATTTCCTTATTTGTATAGAAACTTAAAGTCTTGTGTAAAGAATTTAAGTTAGGGGGAGATTGTTGGGAAATATTCTAAATATGTCAAGCTGTTAGTTAGATTTCTCAAACTGTTAGTAGTATTTCTGTGTAATTACAAAGTTCAAGCTGCTAGTTCAACAATTTAAAGCTGCTAGTACAAAGTTCAAGCTGTCAGAGTTCAGAGTTCAAGCTGCTCAACAGTTTAATAACAGAAAGTGCTGAAATTCAGGAAGTGATATATATTTGTAGATTTGAGTATCTTCCAAGCATATCTACTACCAGAGAAATCAGAGTTCGTCAAGGAAACAAATTAGAAGGTGTGACACCCTTGCCACATTAACCACCAATTACAAGACACCCAGGATTTTAATCACCAACATAGTAATACATAATGATCTGATAACTTAGTTAAAGCGCGGAAGCATTAAAATACGTAAATAAAGTAATACAACAGAGTCAACAAATGAACAACAAATAGCGCAGTCAACAAACGAACAACAAATGAACAACATCCGGGTCATATAGTGCAGTAACATCGGAGTAATTGATGCGACCCACCGGTCCATGCCCTTTGTGGCTGGTTCCGGCGGTTGACTGAACCACCACTAGATCCCCCAGATGATCGAGTTGATGATGGAGCAGCAGCTACTGGAGCGTTCTTTCTACAGTTCCTACTATAGTGCCCCCATACACCACATTTATAGCAAGCATCACCTTTTCGTGGACACTCACTCTGGAAATGCCCCAACTCTCCACAGCAAAAGCAAGCGCATCCATTACTACACTTGCCAAAGTGTTCCAGATGACACTTATTACAATATTGCGGCTCGGTGTTGATGGAATAGGCACGAGCACGACCTGAAGAACCAGACCGACGGCGATAAGAGTGTTGCGGCGAGAACTGCGACGAGCGAGAAGATCTCGAGTATCCTCCCTCACGCTGGCGCTTAGGCGGTGACGGCTGTGTTGGGTTGGTGGAAGCAGCAACGGACCCAATCGAGTAACCTGACATAATCAAAATCTGTTCTACATTTCTGGCAGCCTTAAATAAGCCAGCAAACGTAGTGTAACGCACGTTGCTCATAACCCTTCTGATCTCTATATCCAAACCAGCCTCGAACCTGGTTACTTTCCTTTCCTCAGTATCAACCTGATGAGGCGCAAACAAACTCAGCCTCGTGAATTCTACAGCATACTGGGACACAGTCTTAGTCCCCTGCATCAAAGCCATAAACTTTGCCTCCAGTCTTCGACGCTCATCAACCGGACAGTACTGCTGAGTGAATAAGTCCGTGAACTCAGCCCAAGTCATTACGGAAACCTTCTCCAATGTCAAAGCATTCACCATAGCCTTCCACCACATAATCGCATCATTGGTGAACATAGCGGTAGCATACAGAACCATGTCCTTCTCAGCACAGTCGCTGATTCGGAATGTCCGTTCGGTTGCTGTTATCCATTCCAATGCGGCAATAGCATCACCCAATCCATTGAACTCCACAGCACCATTTCCTTTGAAATCATTAAACCGACAACCTTTGGGTTTGTTAGACGACCCAGTGTTGTCATCCTGTTCCTCATTGTTGCCCCCTTCTTTTTCCTTGTTCTTTCTCTTATCCTCTCTTCTCTTAGCTTCGGCCTCATCTCGAGCCCGAAACTGATCTTGAATCATCTTGTTCTGCTCTGCCATCATGGCTAGCATCATCTCTCTGGTTTCTTCGGGTGTCATTCCTCCTCCAGACATGTTCTGAAAATATAAAACATATAACTTGTTTAGCAACATGTCATTTACTTAAAGACACCACCAAATTGTCCCGTATGAAAGTCAATTTCATATATTTACTAGTTCGTAAACCTATCTTAGCTCAGATCATTACTTAAAATCACTACAAATCATCACTTAATGTTTGAGACCAAGACCTCACGGACAGTTGAATATCAAACTACTGCTCTGATATCATACCATGTGACACCCTTGCCACATTAACCACCATTTACAAGACACCCAGGATTTTAATCACCAACATAATAATACATAATGATCTGATAACTTAGTTAAAGCGCGGAAGCATTAAAATACGTAAATAAAGTAATACAACAGAGTCAAACACCCTACAGTGCTACAAGGTACCAAATTCTAAGTCTACATACTCAATTAAATATTACAACATCCAGAATATATTACAACATTGTCCCAAAGCACAATTACCTATTGAGTAGTAGATATCTTCCAAGAACTTCACAACAACCTAACTAGAAGGTCCGGCAGCAGACTTCCCTTTTCCTGTAAAAAAGTAAACAACTGAAAGGATAAGCTAATGCTTAGTGAATACACAGATTACGAATTTTATAAATCTTTATGAAGACCCAAGAGTAACACCAATGACAAACATCGTATACCCTCTTCGTACACCAAGTACGGAACAAGAGCCGCAGCTCCTTCGAGCCCAAAGCTCGGCATAAAAACACACCATCTGAGACAACCATACCATCGGGGATGACATACTGCCTACCAGAACCTCGGAGAGATCAGCTCCGGGTCATATAGCGCAGTAACATCGGAGTAATTGATGCGACCCACCGGTCATCACTAGATGCACAACAAATGAACGGACATGCAACAAGTACAATGTGCATCTAAGTCTATGCAAGTTAGTAGAATTCCAAATGATAAATGAAGCAACATGTCTCAGCAGGCAAAGCTAACATAAAACAGATATAAACGTGCGAAATCTAATGTAGTCACAGTGGGTGCGTTATTAAACTTTAAGCAATTTTATTTCTCCTCGGGATTTCAACCGGATCCACAAAGTACCCCACTGTGGGTTAAACAGCACCATAAGGGACCTGTTAAGTCAGTTGTAACAACACGTTATGTCAATAACTGTTTAATTTCATAAAACTAAATTTAATAAGTTTTGTAAATATTTGATCCACATTTCGGATCCATGTCCGAATTCGGACCCCACCCGAATTCGGACCCATCTGAGTTCGGTCCACAGTCAAATTCGGACCATATATAATCCCCAATTCGGACCGCCATCAAGTTCGGACCCCCCATCGAATTCGCGCCCATCCGAATTCGGACCCTTCCGGATCCCAACACTTAGAAATTATTTTCAAATTTTCGAGTATCAACAGTTCGGATCCTATCCGAATTCGGTCCGGATCCAAGTTCCTGCCAGATCCGAATTCGGACATTCGAGTTCATAATAGTGCAGTCTTGATATTTTCCACATTTTAATTTCCTTCATTTTTTGTACTTATTCAATGTTCGAAATAATTCATGCCAACATAAATATTCTTATTTCTAACCGTTTTAACACATACTTACATATTAAATTGAACCCATTTTGTTCATTTTGTTCCATCCGTCGAACACACACACTAAGACACACACTAAAATCCAAATATCATACTTATGGGTTGTTTCAGAAGCTGAAATTCAATATATATCAACCCCAACACTCGATTTGAATGATTCCATAACAATATCTAACATGCATTAACATCCTCATCATCAAATCAGTGTTTCGGATTTTACCCAAAAACCGATCAAAATGCTACTAAATTCGAATTTCAGAGAATTATTACCTCAAATTTTCAATTGCATTGTTTATAGATCCTTCCTAGCAATCTTGATTCCAAATTTCAGCTTCAAATACCAACTTTTGTTCTTCTTGATTTGTTTAGAGAGAGAGGGAGCCGAGAGATGAGAGAGAGAGTGATAGTTCAAAATGAAAGACCCTTGGTCTTTTATTTCAAAATTTCCAACTTTAACACCTTTAGTCCCTACACTTATCCGGTTCCATTAAATACTGAGTTTTATCATACTTAATCATTTTATCAATCATACTTAATAATTAAAAATTGAAATTCTTAAATCTCTTAATTTCTTAAAAATAACATCCAACTTTCAAATATCCAGATACATAATCATTTTCATAATCCAACTTAAATTGCATTAATTTAAAAATTCATCTAATTAAACCTCAGTTACAATGATTTAAATCTGAGGATGTTACAGAAGGCTATATATATAGATAGACTAGGTCTTTCTATTGTAAGTCTGTACATGCAAGTTCTGTAATTGTGTGCTTCATTGTAACTGCTTTTCTGATAAAGTTTCTCAAGCCTCTATGGTTGTAAAACCCTAAGGGTGCGTTTGGTACAGAGAATGGAATTGCAGAGGAATGACAACAGAGAATGGAATTGCTGAGAAAGGGAATTGGTCTGGAGAAATAGAATTGATTCATCTGTTTGGTAGAACAGAGATTTCAACAGAGAAATGTAACAGAGAATCATGTCTCTTGTTTGGTACAACAGAGAATTCAGCAGAGAGTTCTATAATTAATCATTTTATTATTTGCAATCATAATTATTTACCTAAAAAATATTAAATAATGTACAAAAAATAATTTTGTAATAATTAAACATTTTATTGATAAAACAAAAAAATTACCAACATAATTTACCCAAAAAAATATTAAATAAGGTACTACAATTTCATTCAAACCAAAACAAAGTCACTCAATTTGTTAAAAAAATAAAAAGAAAAATAAATGGTAAACTAATATCTCGTGGAACTATAATTCTAGAACGAAAATCAAAGATCCAGGTGGAATCGAACCACCATCCTCCCATACGGGCGCTCTTACAAATCGAGCTAATGGATCTATATGTGAATATTGAATAAGAACATTCAACTAGCAGAAAAGCAAGTGTTCCCCCAAATTCTATATACTCAATTCTAACAATCCACTGCACAAACATGACCCTTTAACATGTATATATAAACGAAATTAATACCGTGCAAATGGTCCTCCAAAGAACCTAGCGACATGTATTCATATACTAACAATCTTTGCTCTGCTTCAACACAATAACCGATCAATTTTACAATATTAGGATGACCAGCCATGCTTAACGTCAAGACTCCAACAATGAATTCCGTAATCCCTTGACCCTCATTAGGATCCAATTGCTTGACAGCAACAATCTGCAATCAAGTCTCATGAGTCAATCTCCAATGACAAAAAGAATTACTTATTAAAAGTTTGATGATTAAATTCTTCATACATAGATCAAAAATCACAAACCTGATCACTTTCTTTTAGTAATCCTTTATAAACTTTGCTTGTTGGTGGACTAACACTCATTGGCAACCGATATTCACAGCTGATCACAAATACTCCCTTCACCCGTACCAATTGTTGTGTGATGACTATTGACTATTTAGGTCAAATTCAATACCCCCTTGAAATTTGATTTTGTTAAAATTTTATAGCAAATTGATCACCAACATTTCCTGCTTATAACATATTTTTTTGTAAACTGTAACTTAGACAAAAAATTTCCTTTATGAAGTTTAAACATACAATATCAGTTACATATAATATAGATTGCAATGCCAAAAGATACCAATCACAACTGTATGCTCTTCTAACAATATCGATTCCGTCATATTCATCCACCAATAACCTTACATAAATAATGAATAGCAGCTGAGTTGATTTGATCTAGAATCCTAGTTTATGATTTTAATAAATGATTTGTTAAAGATATATTTTTTCATCATGTACAATGAAATACCCAAACCACACAATACAAAGCTAAAGAATACGAAACTACAAATAAAAATCAACTGAAAAAGTAACAAATATAATGTTGAAACCAACAAGTAAAAACCTCACAAATACTATGACAAATACTTGAACTAGAAAAAGTAGCAAGTAGCAGCTATTACATTACAATAAGGCATAGAAAGATTACCTTCAAAAAAAAACCATGGCAAATAATTTTGAAATCAACAAGTAAAAGCACCAAAAAAAACATGAACAATAACAAGTAGCAACCACGACAATCGTACACACACAGAGAGAGAGAGAAAGAGAGCGAGAGACAATCATACAGAGAGAGAGCACGTCGAAAAAGACAGATACCTTTTTCCGTCGATGTTCGCTGCCCCTGTCGCCGCTCGTCACCGCCGATGTTCGCCCCTGTCGCCGCTCGTCAAAGCTATTGGAGAAGAAGTTGTTGTCGCCGCCGGTTACTAAGAATGAATAATAGTCCGCTAGGGTTTGAGAAGGAGGAGAGAAGAAGTTGTTGTTGTTGTCGCCGGTCACTAAGGGAGGTCGGGGAAGAAGGAGCTCGAAGGGATTTGAGAGGCCGTCGCCGGGGAAGAAGCTGGAAGGGAGGCCGCCGCCGGGGAAGAAGGAAACGCAGCTAGGTTAAAATCACCAGAGCTTATGATTTTTTTGTGTTTGGGGAAAAATGAACTGGTACTGCAGTGTTTGGGGGGTGGAGACAGAGGGTTAGCAAGTCTCCGCTTTTTTTTTTTGTGAACTCACCAGAGAGTTAAAAATTGCAATTCTCCCCATTTCCTCTCAAGTAAGGGAGAAATAAAAGTAGAGAAAAGGAAATGGTTTATTTCTCAATTCTCAATTCTCAAGCCTAAACAAACAAGAGATTTGTTTCCATTTCCATTTCTCTACTCCCATTTCTCTGTACCAAACACCCCCTAAGAACAATTAGTGTTCTTCGTCTAATCAAACAGATTAGAGGTGATTGTAATCAGTGATTTTGCCAATATAAAAGATTTGATTTTGATTATATATATCTGTTATTTATTCTGAAAGTTTTCTTAAAACAATTAAGTGTTATTCCACAAACTTCTTAATTGGACTTTGATTCAAAACAAGGTTATTGGTTTACACTCTGATTTATTAAAACCAGTTAATCTTAGGTAATTTGTGATCTTGACATAATTGGCTATTAAATCCTGATTAGCTCATAGTTGTTATCCTGATTTAATGCAGGATGTTCAGTCTCCCCCTGTTAAGGGAATTTCGTCCCGAAATTAGCTCGTGTTCTCCACTGCTTGACTCTTCGAGAACAGATGAGGGTATTTTTCCCTGAATTGATCTGTGCGTTCCTATGTAAACTCAGGACCTCGCTTAGAGTTCCATCTGACTTTTATTATCGGGATTCGGTTGTGCTTTAGTTTCTTTACTTCTCGGTCCATTATTTCCACAGGTTGTTCAATGAAGTTCAACTTATCGTCTAGCTCTAGCTCGTCCATGGGTATGACAAACGTTTCATCAGCCAGGCACTTCTTAAGGTTGGATACGTGGAAGGTATTATGAACATTACTAAGCTTTGGGGGCAGATCGAGTCGGTAGGCTATCGGGCCAATTCTTTTGGAAATCTTGAATTCGTTTCCAAAAATGAATTACGCCTTTCCAACGCGATACTTTCAACATTACTTGATCTCCCTCTTGAAATTCCAAATCCTTCCGTCGAACATCTGCATAGCTTTTCTGTCGATCCCGTTGGATCTTTAATCCGTTCCTAATCTGGACTATCTTTTCTAAAGTCTCCTGGATGATCTCAGTTCCAGTGATATGGCTATCTCCTACCTTAGCCAAACAAAGTGGTGACCGACACATTCGCCCATAAAGTGCCTCGAATGGAGCAGTCTTAATACTCAATTGGTAGCGATTGTTATAGGAAAACTCAACTAATGGCAGGTGCCTGTCTCAACTTTTTCCAAAGTCGATAAAACATGTCCTTAGCATGTCTTCCAATGTCTGAATCATTCTCTCACTCTGACCATCCGTCTGCGGGTGATAGGCTATGCACATGTCTAGGCGGGTACCCAACACCTATTGTAATGATTGCCAAAATCTTGAGGTGAACCGACTGTCTCTTTCTGATATAATTGATACAGCAACTCCATGCCTCGAGACGACCTCTTTAAGATAGATTCGTGTTAACCTATCCATCTTATAAGTCTCCTTGATTGGCAAGAAGTGTGCAGTCTTTGTGAGTCGGTCCACTATTACCCAAATGGTGGCATAACCTTCGGAAGTCTTTGGAAACTTTGTGATGAAGTCCATGGTTATATTCTCCCACTTCCACTGAGGTATTTCCGGTTGGACCAACAATCCTGATGGTTTCTGGTGCTCAGCCTTAAATTTCAAACACGTTAAGAATTTACTGACATATGTATCAGCCTTCATGTTTGGCCACCAGTTCATTCCCTTCAAGTCGTGATACATCTTATCTGACCCTGGGTGAATAGCATATCTTGTTTTATGCCCTTCATCCATTACCATTTTTCTCAATCCTCCGAATTTTGGTAGCCAAATTCTGTCCATGAAGTACCGACATCCATCGGTCTTGATTTCAAACTGTTTATCCATTCCTCTCAAGGCTTCATCTAGCAGATTTCCCTCCTTGACTGCTTCCTCTTGTGCCTCACGGATTTGAGAGTTCAGGTTTGACTGTATAGTCATGACCAAATCTCGGACTCTTAAGGGTTTAACCTATTCCATCCAAATTAACGCATCAGCTACTACATTTGCCTTACCCGGATGATAACGGATCTCACAGTCGTAATTTCTAAGCAGCTCAACCCAGCGCCGTTGCCTCATGTTTAACTCTTTCTGGTTTAGAATATGCTGAAGGCTCTTGTGATCTGTAAACGTCGTGCACTTCGTACTGTAAAGGTAGTGCCTCCATATCTTGAGATCAAATACCACAGCTCCAAGCTCCAGGTCATGAGTCGTGTAGTTTACCTCATGCACTTTAAGTTGCCGCTATGTATAAGCGATAACCTTGTCTCTTTGCATTAACGCACAACCCAATCCATTGTGTGAGGCATTTCAGTAAACAACAAAATCTTCTGTTCCTTCCGGTAGGGACAGAATAGGTGCACTATCTTTGCTTTAACATTCGAAATGTCATTTCCTAATCTTCACCCCAGTTGTACTTTATGTCCTTTCGAGTCAATTCCGTTAAGGAACCAGCTATCTTCGAGAAGTTTTAAATGAATTGCCTATAATAACCGGCAAGACCTAAGAATTGACGGATTTCGGTGGGAGTCCTAGGATTTGCCCAGTTCTTAATGGCCTCGATTTCTTATGGGTCTACTTGAATTCCTTGGGTATTGATCACATGTCCTAGGAATTTGACTTCTCGTAGCCAAAATTCACACATAGAGAATTTGGCGTACAACTGTTCTTTTTCTAGAAGCTCCAAAATCAACTTCAGATGCAGCTCATGCTCCTCCTTATTTCTGGAATAGATAAGGATATTGTCTATGATCACTATTTCGAATTTGTCCAAATACGGTTTACACACTCGATTCATAAGGTCCATGAATACGGCCGGTGCGTTGGTCAAACCGAATGGCATCACCTGAAATTCGTAATGTCCATAACGAATACTGAATGCCGTCTTGGGTATATCTTCTTCCCGAACTTTTACTTGGTGATACCCCGGTCGTAGATCAATCTTTGAGTAAAAACTAGATCCTTGGAGTTGATTGAATAAATCGTCGATTCTGGGGAGAGGGTACCGGTTTTTGATTGTTAACTTGTTCAGCTCTCGATAATCGATGCACAGCCTAAAGGATCCGTCCTTCTTCTTGATAAATAAGACTGGAGCTCCCCAAGGTGAGGAACTTGGTCGAATGAATCCTTTCTCCAACAGTTCTTGCAACTGATTGGATAATTCTTGCATCTCTGACGGTGCGAATCGGTAGGGTGCTCGTGCGACAGGTGCGGCTCCATGTACCAAGTCAATCTGAAATTCTACTTGCCTAGTTGGTTGAAGTCCAGGCAAGTCTTCATGAAAGACTTTTGGGTAGTCACGAACTACTGGGATTTCGTCGAGTTGCTTCTCCTTCGATTCCTTTTCTACTAGCTGAACTAACACTGCTTGACAACCTCTTCGAAGGCATTTCAGCGTTCTTAGACCAGAGATGACGTTTAACTTGCGATTCTTTCTTTCTCCTTGGACTTTGAGGACTTTCTTTTTTTTAAGTGGTATTCTTACGACCTTCTTACAATATAAGATTTCGGCATGGTTGTCTGACAACCAATCCATACCAATAACTAAAAAGTAATTAGAAATGTATTCTTGTATTTCTCTTTTTTTGTGAATTCATAAATACTTTTGGATGCATTGTTTTAATGAATTGTTTTAGTCTTGCATAATTAATGTTAAGTAAGTGTATTAGTGTTTGATTAGTGTCACTAATCATAATTTAATTATTTACTTAGTTGCATTAATCCATCATATCGTAAATCGATCGGATTAATTGATTTCCAGATTCATCGCACCGAAGATTTTGATATTGAGTTGAATTTCTTCATGAACATTGTTAATCACTTTGATTAATTGCTAATGACCACTGATTAGGTTATAATTGGCTATTAAATATTAATTAGGTCATAGTTGCTAACATGGTTTAATGTCGAATGTTACATATCTGTTCTATCAAAACGATTAGAGACCGTAAGTATGGAAAACTGACAGGATATAAAACTAAATAACCAAGACTAACTGATTTGAATTTATCAGAGTATAAATCAATAATCTTGCTTTGAATCAAAGTTTAATTAAGAAGTTTGCGGAATAACACTTAATTATTTTAACAAAAACTTTCAGAATCAATAATGAATAAAACACAAGAAGTAGTAAAGACTGTTTGTATTGCTGAATTCAATGATTACAATCACCTCTAATCTGTTTGATTAGACGAAGAACACAGACTGTTCTTAGGGTTTTACAACCTTAGAGGCTTATGAAAACTTAATCAACAAAGCAATTACAGACTCAAATATGCCGAAAACTCCTATACAATAGAATGACCTATTCTATGTATTTATATTGCTTCGTGATATGTTTCCTTGACGAACTATGACTTCTCTGATAGTAGATATGCTGGAATCTTTGAGTATATATCTTTTCCTGAAAATCAGCACTTTCTGTTTATGAAACTGTTGAGCAGCTTGAATCACTTGACAGCATGAACCGAGCAGCTCGAGTTGATTTACTCTGGCAGCTTGAACTTTTACACTGGCAGCTCGAGTTTCTTCAACTAGCAGCATGAACTTTGGATTTACATAAAAACTCTACTAATAGTTTGAGAAGTCTAACTAACAGCTTGAACCTTCTTAAACTATTTCCTAACAATCTCCCCCTAACTTAAATTCTTTACACAAGACTTTAAGTTCTATACAAAAATGGAAATGAATAAGTAAACTGTTATTTAAAAACCAAGGCTTTCAAAAACATATAACTGTGCAAGTTTCTGATCTACAGCCTTCAAAAATTTTCTCTTCATATCATCTCTATCACAAGATATTCTAACAGATTTTATCTGAAGTAGCATATCTTTTGGTAAATCAAAAAATTCAAGATTGAAGAATATACCAGACCCATCTGAGAATTTGATTCTGTATGTCCTTGACTTGACAAACAGATCAACTTGCTTGACCTTTGTCCCTTTCTTCACAGCATCCTCTATCTCTTTCCTTGCAGATTCAGAGTCAACTATTGATTTTAGATCTTTAATAATTTGCTTCACTTGTGGTAGAGTAGATCTAACTTGTGTCACAGATCCTATATTGTGCATCTTTGTTAGCTCATCTCTGGTCAACTTCTGAACCATTTGCCAAAATGTATCAAATTCTTCTTCTGGTCCAGACTCTCTTCTTACAACAAACTTGACTCTTAAGTCACGGTCGTCCAGTGACTTGGCATACCAGTAATTGATCAGAGGCTTTGTAAAATCATGCTGATCAATCAGTTTCTCTATCTCCATTGCTTTTTGCATTTGTTGGTCAAACAACACTCTTTTAACTTGATGTAGCTTTGCTTGTGATGATGGCTCAGATGTAGGAATAGAAGCAACAGCTTGATCAGTAGGAGCAGGAGCACTGGCAGCAGCTTCAGTTTGAACTGATTCCTTTGATGGTTGGACTTCTTGGGAGACTTTTGTTCTCTTTCTTTTCTCCATTTCTTTGTCATGAATCTCCTGCAGCCTTTCAGTAGTCATGGACTGAGCCATTTTCTTTGGAATACCTGCTGCAAAGGCAAAATTGATTAGAAATCTTCTGTGCTCAGCCTTGGAGTGCCTTGTTGGCAGCTTCCTCTTCGTTTCTCCTTGTTTACCCACAAACCCCTTTAGGTAATCACCTAAGGTCTCATCATCATCTATTGGGGGCTGGGCTTGCTGATCTAATTCTTTGTCCATTTCTTCTGCTAATTTCTTGGCAACTTCAGCATCAAAGGCAATCTGGGCTTCTTTGGAAGAGAATTTGTGCTTTGGAGATTCAATAAGGATGCCCTTGCCCTTGTCTTATGCAGAAGAGGATGTTGGTTGGACTGTACTTGATGGAGCTTGAACCCTTTCCCTTAGAACAACTCCAGTTGCTTTTGGGGCAGCATCTTGAGTTTCTAGGCTAACAGCTTGAGAAGGTGTTGGGACTGCTAGCCTAGAAGATGGAACTGTTGATGCTGCTTGGACTGATTTGGGAACCTCCTGATTCTCCCCCTTTTTGGAAGCATTGGTTTGGTTAGAAGGACCTATAACCTTTGCCCCTTGGGTTTGAATCATCTACTCTAATTTCATGATTTTATTTCCACAGAGGGTAAACCCTTTGTGGAGATAATCCATTCTTTTATTTTGAGCCGCCTCTGCCTGCTTGAGTGCAAAAATCTGAGCTCCCTGTGCAGCAATGATGGACATTTGATATTCCAACATGGCTACAACAGGTTTCAGCTTGGGATCCGTTAAGAGCATGAGTTGCCCCGACTAGTCTCAAACGAAAACACCATTGAGGCTGCTTGTGATCATCACTGACAGTACCTACCAGAAGTAGAAAGAAAACTCTTCTGGGCCCCCTCTGTCTGGTTCTGGGGAATCTTCCAGTGGGTTTGCACACTGGCTGTTGCCATGGGTGTGGTCTTAGAGATGTTGGCACTGTCCTGTGCCTCTTTTGCAGAAACATCAGTAGTGCCAGCCACAGAACCCATATGAACAATCTCTGAAGAGATGTTCACCTCCTGAGTGAGGATGGGAGTTTCCGCAATTGGTTCCCTTTGGATATGCTGTGCAGAAGTGTCCTCCTGCACAGGGATATATGGCTCTTGTCTGAAGGAGGAGGAGGAAGGAGCTACTGGTCCCCTTTTTCTTTTGTATAGAATTTTAGTGGGCGAGTTGGCTGTTCAAAAGGATCAGAAGGAATTTGTCTATCATGAGGAGTGGGTTGGGGTCGTGGGGGTGTAGCAGTGATGATAGGCTGAGCCTGCTCAGGACCCTCTCCTCTGTTTTGTGGAATGATGTTCGTCATTGCAGAAGGCAATGGAACATCAACACTTAAAAAATTGGCACTATGTTTCAAAAGTCTCTTAATAGAGGATAGTGAGTGCCTGTGGGAAACATGTATCCGTTTATGTGAATGAGCAGTGGTGCAAGTGTGTGCAATGATTTCTGCCAAAAATCTAGGATACATAAAAAATTTCCCACTCTTTAGGGAATGATGCCTTAACATCCCCTGAAGAATCATGTTAGAAAAATTGAACTGTTGGCCTGTTGAAAAGCACACTAAGGCAGTGGCAATGTTAGAAGAAAATTCGGACCAACCAGTTCTTTTGGGGCTCATGCACTGCTGAATGATATGTACAAGATATTTCCATTAATGAGAAAAATGGGCTTTTAAGAAAGTAAAAGAATCAGCAGGACCCCTATAACCTATATTAAAAAGACCAGTATGTAAAGCATCAAGGGTTAGGTCGGTTATACGTGTGGCATCTTGAAGATGCAAGTGGCACCGAATGGATTCCTCAGTAATGGTGATGGGAGTGCCATCAATATTTGATAGTATAGAAGGAATGCCATTTATGGATTGAACAGTGGCATGGTTCCAGAACTGTTCGATATGTGATATGTATATGGTGGGGTTTATATTGAGTGCATGATGGATATGGGATTGACGAAGAAAGTCCATCATGTCATGGAACGGTTGAAGGTCTGAGTGCTTTAGAGAGTAGGGAAGACAGTTGTGTTCTTTAACAAACTCCATGGATGATCAAACGAAGGGTTTAGGGTTTGCAAAGAAGTGTGTGTGAATCGTTCAGAGAGAAAAGAAAGGCCGTTGAAGAAATTTGGTAACTGGTAGTTACAACTGAACGAAACTGTGACCTTTAAAGGTTTTGAAAAGGTTGGGTCCCGCACACACACATTTAAACAATTACCTAAATACCCTGCACACTTTGACAGATCAAGTGAATAGCTAACAGTCCGAGAAAATGAACTAGCAGCTTGAGAAAATACTCATGCTGTTAGTTGAAAATTATGCATCTTTTTAATGAAACAGTGTCTCCCCCTTAAATAAGCATACTGAGTAGATAATAATGAAAACAAATTAATCCATGTTTACCATACCAATATTTGATACTAGGAAAGTGAACCTTCCTACATCAAAAGGTTTTGTAAATAGATCAGCTAACTGATCATCTTTATGTATTTTGGTAACTTGGATTAACTTCTTTTCATTACAATCTCTGATAAAGTGAAATCTAATTTCTATATGCTTGGTTTTTGGGAATTTCACTGGGTTTTGCACAATGCTGATTGCACTTGAATTGTCAATATAAATAGGAGTGGATAAGAAATTCATACCATAGTCTCTTAGCTGATTTTGAATC
>JAANYP010000320.1:0-86035 GCA_020465985.1 Centrapalus pauciflorus
ACCTGTCAAAAATTTGAGTAAGGTTTTCATTCTTGCCACCAGAAAAGTTCTCATACTGCTGTTTCAGGAGATCCTTTTGATTTCTCTTGGTACTGGCATTACCAGCAAACCTCTTCTCTAGGGCATTCCAAAGAGAGTGAGCAGTATAAAACTTTTTGAACTGATGTTGATAAGCATTAGAAATGGCTATTTGTAAAAGTGTAAGTGCTTTCACTTCATTCATTCTAGCTTTCCTTTCTTGTTCATTTTTTGGAGGAGTTTTGACTGGTTTTCCCTCATCATCAAGTTCTGGATCAACTATAGGAGGAAATTCAACAGCTTCCCATATGGCATAATCAATGAATTGAATATGCTGTTGAATCCTGAGTTTCCACATCTCAAACTCAGTGGGCTTGAGCATAGGCACTTTGAGTCCTTGCCCAGATCCACTGCTGCTATTTTCAAATTCCATTACAAAACACTTGAAAATTTAAAAGAAAGTTTTCGACTTTGAAAAACAAAGAACGACCTGGCTCTGATACCACTTGTCAGGATCTAAAACTGAATTACCAAGACTAACTGATTTGAATTTATCAGAGTATAGATCAATAATCTTGCTTTGAATCAAAGTTTAATCAAGAAGTTTGTGGAATAACACTTAATTATTTTAACAAAAACTTTCAGAATCAATAATGAATAAACACACAAGAAGTAATCAAGACTATTTGTATTGCTGAATTCAATAATTACAATCACCTCTAATCTGTTTGATTAGACGAAGAACACAGACTGTTCTTAGGGTTTTACAACCTTAGAGGCTTATGAAAACTCTATCAATAAAGCAATTACAGACTCAAAATATGCATAAAACTCCTATACAATAGAAAGACCTATTCTATGTATTTATATTGCTTCTTGATATGTTTCCTTGACGAATAATGACTTCTCTGATAGTAGATATGCTGGAATCTTCATGTAGATATCTTTTCCTGAAAATCAGCACTTTCTGTTTATGAAACTGTTGAGCAGCTTGAATCTCTTGACAGCATGAACAGAGCAGCTTGAGTTGTTTTGCTCTGGCAGCTTGAACTTTTACACTGGCAGCTCGAGTTTCTTCAACTAGCAGCATGAACTTTGGATTTACATTTAAAATCTACTAACAGTCTGAGAAGTCTAACTAACAGTTTGAACACACTTAAACTATTTCCCAACAAAATATGTGAAAAAAAACTGGTAACTACATTTATAGAACAGTAATTAATTTGTTTATGTTTTCTGTTTTCTATTTTCTAAGTACTGTATATATATACTAATTGGTTTAACATTACATGTGTATTTGATGATCATAAGATCGAAGAAAAAGTAATTGAAGTAGATGAAGAACCCCCACGTGGTATATTGTGGTTGAAAGGAAGGCAAAACAATGAAGGGGTATTTCGAGATGAAAGGACTAAAGCAAAGGCCGATGAAGTAGTAAGCATTTTGACATATATATATATATATATATATATATATATATATATATATATATATATATATATATATATATATATATATATATATATATATATATGCTTGACAGATATATATTAATACATCATTTAATTACATATTCATGTTTATTTTCATGAAACAAATTACTTACTGCCTATTGAACCTTTAATGCAGAGAGCCACCGAGGAAAATATCAAAGTCGGAACCTTAATGGTTGATGAGGGGACTGATGCCTTGATAGAGGTATTTGGTCCCGAAAAGTCAGGATATGCAAGAGGAGTGGGCAGCGAAGTGACAATCAAAAAATATTTTAATATTCCTTAGAGAAAAGCATTGGATGATGAGAGAGTCAAACTACTTGAATCAGCACTTGCTGCTGAGAGACGCGAACGTGAAGCTGAGAGACGCGAAAGTGAAGCTAATCTGAGACGCGAACGCGAAGACAAAGAACTTCAGATAAATTTGTTGACAACGAAAGTGGAAGATACATAGGCAATGGTTCACCAACTTATGGCTCGGTATTATGCACAAGGGGAGAAGCCAGAATCATTGTCAACTCATGCACCAGAATCTGAGGAAAACATTTATTGTATTAATTATGCTAATTAACATTTTATACATTTATTTTACTAACAAATGCATTTCTTAATTTTTATTGCAGGTGTCTCCAGTGGCGTCTCCACCATTGGTCGTTAATCCTGACGCTGCAAATACTCATCAGGATGAGGGCCATTTTGCGAAGAAAAAGCCAGATGTACAAACAAATGCAAGTATTCAAATATTTGAATTAAATTGATCAGTTTAATATTATTTTCGAGTTCACTGTGATTTAATAGTTTTACATATATACATGACTTATTAATTTACCGAGTTTTATATATAGGAATTGATTGGTATATCTGTTGGTGAGCCAAACAGCACGCCGCCTGATTCACAAGTCACGAAGAATACTAAACTGAGGCAAAAGAGGCAACACTCTCCAACAGTGCCAAAACAACGGTGGTTATATAACTTTCAAACTCAGAACTGTATATTGAAACTCATAATGATTACAACTTTCACAAGAACCTCTATTCCTTTTGATTAGACGAAGAACACATACTGTTCTTAGGCTTTTACAACCTTAGAGGCTTAGGAAAACTTAAAACAGAATAGCAAAATATTACGTGTGTACATTAAGAACTTCTGTCTACTCTATTTTTTCTATTCTAATTGATTTCTTGTAAAACTACAATTTATCTTCGAGAGATATCTTCAAATCTTCTGATCTTTCTATTCTATTTGATATTATCAATAAGCAACTTCATCATTTGACTCTAGCAGCTTGAATTTCTTGAACTAGCAGCTTGAGTTTCTTGAACTAACAGCTACAGAATTGTAACCACCCCAGAAGTATGCTAACAGCATGAAAGCCTCAACTAGCAGCTTGACATTTATACTACATGATATTTTCCTAACAATGTATTTACTCAAAATATTCATACGTACATTGATCTTTAGTTTAATCAAATTCTGATGCATGCATACATACAAATTTAAAATAAATACATAATAATCGTTATCATTTTCTTTAGATGGTCAGCTGCAGACTGTGGAACATAAAGAGGACAAACTGTAAGGTCTACCACTGCAAGATCTATCTAGACGCGGATCCGTGAACGAGTGCGGAATCCTCGTTGACGGTTAGACGGACAACTCTCAACCACGAAACACGGAGACTATTAGACGCTGAACGAACGACACACGAACGATACTACGAACTAATTCTCTCCGAAACGGCACTCACCTAGCTGATAAACTCGAGATCGCCTAAGCTTAATTCCTCACGAATTCTGCTAAAAGTCTGCTAATGACTCGAGTCTATCCCTAATTATAGACCCTGATTCGAGTCTGATGTGGGCCAAACTCGAATCTGGCCCAAGGCCCATTCGAGTCTGTCCACAAAGACACTCTCGAATCTAGCCTTCATTCGAATCTAAGGCTACATTCGAATCTATCACAGATTCGAATGTCTACCTTTGTGTAATTCGAATCTAGCCAAATCACTTAAACACTTAAGTGATGAAACTTATGTTTTACTTATGTTTGAGTTAATCTTTGACCTTTATGTTTGAACTTCTTGTAATATGTTACATCAAGTTCAAACACACAATCAATAACAGACAAACACATATAAACATATATATCCAAACACTTGATAAAATCACAATGCAATATCAATTAGACTGCTATCGTCACACAAGATGTACCAACAGACTCCCCCATGACGATAGCTTCTAATAAATCACACAATTGATTTAAGAACTTTGTTTATTTATTGATTCAAAATACTACCAGCATACAAACCTTTCTCGACACATACTTTGACTACATTTTCATACTTACTTGCTTCACCGTCCATATGTGTGTCACTGGAGATCTTACAATTATACAAAATCTGAAGATCTTCTTTAGAGAGGTTTACCAGGTGAAGTGGGTCGTAGACTCTAAGAATGACTTTTTCTTCAAATCCTCCATAACTGCTTCCCCGGTCTCAGTATCGGCGTACCACCAATGTAGATTCTGCAAAACATTCTGTGGCATCCGCTTTAGAGGCACTTTCCTCAAACATCTGGCTGGTTTATACTGAATCTTCATCCACGGTCGTCCAGTTAGAGGATCGATACGTGACAGATCCTCTACTCTTCTCCCGACCCTTGGATTCAAACGCTCGAATTTCCTTGATCTCCCCTCCTTTCTTATGATTCTTTCAATTACGCTCGCATAGGGATCATCGCCAATGTTTATCAAATCTTTCCATGCTAGCGCAGTGATTTCGATCTTTGGCAGGGAGTTGAATGCTTTTAATGTTCGCCTCATGTACTGAAGCCCGTCTTTTCTTTTAATTACAAAAAGCTGCAGATCTCCGTCAAAGAACCAACTTAAAATTCGCTCAGACAGCTTCCCAGTACCCGGCACTCTCATTGTCCTCTTAATTGCTAACTCCTTCTCTTCAGCCCTGAACCATAGCTTTCTTTTTTCTTCATTAGTTAGCTCTCTTGCAGGTTCTTCTGTCGATGGCTGAGGATTCAATGCAGCATTTACTATATCTACATTGACAATTCTATTTCCATCAATCATGTAGGTATCGGTAATAGGATTCTGCTGCACAACTATCTCATCAGCTTCATCATCCTCATCAGCGACTACCTCATCATCTGACTGCCAATCCACTATCTCTTCTGGCACAAACTCGCCTTCTTCCAGCTCTTCATCTTCATTATCAAAACCTACATCCAGAGGATCATCATCGAGATCCATAAGCGCGTCAATCATCTCACTGATTTCAAAGTCTGTAGGCTGTTTTGATGAACTAGCTTCTCCCATTTCTCCTTCACCTTGACTAGGCTCCCCCTGAACTTGTGTAAGTTGAGCTGCAGAAAAATCTACAGGCTCATTCTCCTTACTTGCACCGGGATCATTGCCTTCGTCATCATCCTCTCTATGCTGCACTTCCTGATCCCTACAACTTGTCTCCCCCTGAGCTTGTAGATTTTTCATGAGCTGCTCAAGGAGGGACCTCATTGATCGGATTTCTGAAGACTGATCTGCAATAAAAGATTTTAATTCAGTGTTCTCATCCCTTACATCCTCCACAATCTTCCTTAATTCGGCATTGTCCTTGTCAAGATTTGCGTTATGCGCCTGGAGCTCGCCGACAGCCTTTGTGAGGGTTAAGATCTGAACATGCTGAAAGTCAACACGTCCCTTGAGTTGTACAAACCTCTGATTTTCAGTATATGTGGTTGAGGTAGATGGAATGGACTGAATGGGAGACGGAATGAATGGTGGTGGAATATATGGCTCATGATGCTGAGGTGGCGGTGATGGTGGAGCGGTGGCTTGAGGTTGGGATTGGGGAACTTCTGGCTGGCTTGTGAATGCCGAAGAAGACCCTTGCATGAACCGATGACGTTTGGCCCGTTGCCTCGTCACTAGTGGAGCAACTTCCTCTTCTTCAAAGTCTGAATCTTCAGATTTCCTTTCCTCTCTCCTCCTCGATCCTGCTGCTTCATTCACTATCAACCTAGTTCCATAGGTTCCGATGTGAATTCCGGGATCTGCAGCCATTGATTCAGGAGCTTCAGCCTCCTGCTCCTCCATATCATCTGATTCTGATTCTGATGATGTCAAGCCTCCATCAGCCCTCTCTGGCTCATACTCCTCTACATCTCTAAAAACATCATCTTCACCTTCTGGTGGACTAAGCAGCTCACCTACTAATGCTGCGGCAATGTCTTCGTTTGCATGAGGCCCTGCCTCCCAAATTTCATTTAGCGTCTGGCAAAGCTGTTCAGTTTCACTCTGAATATTGGAGGGCCCGGCTTCTTGAACATTTGATGGCCCAGCTTCTTGAGCTTGGGGCTGCTCGCTTGTAGAAGGCCTTGATGCCTGGATTTGACTCACTGCTGGTCTCTGACGGCGTCTTTGAACTCGTGGCTGTTGTTGTTGTTGACGTTGTTGCTGTTGTTGTTGTTGTGGAAACTCAACGACCCCTGCCCAGTTGGCATCTTCCGGGGCTTGAATATCCCTATCCTCAATAGCTCCGAACAATGGACGAGCAACAGGAACAGCCAATTTTCTTCGGTGTGAGGAACAATCAGCGAAAATCCGTTTGTCCATAACATTAACACTCAGAGAGTCATTTGACGGCGGCAAATCTGGCAAGAAATGCCTAATCAGCATCATAATGAATCTAGGGTACAGCAAAAATCTTTCCCTTTCTGGAGCCGCAATCTGATGAACGAACTCCGAGAAGAACATCTGCGAAAAGCTGAACTTCCGATTATATACCAATGCAATAACCCCAGATTGGATCTTTGACACTATGTAATCAAATCCAGCTTTCTTCGGTGCAAAACAGACCATGAATACATGTACCAAGAATCTCCATTGCCCAATCAGGCCACTCTTCATGTATGACGACTTTGTCACATCTAAACTGTATCCCATCCTCAGAAAAGCAGTCTGCCTAATACTTAACGGAAAGTCAATAGGCCCATCCTCTTGTTCCTGAGATCCCAACTGCAGAACCTGACGCAACATGTCTGTAGAGAAGACTAACGGCTGTCCAGCGATCCTAGTTCTTAGAACTGTCGGGGTGACAGTGCAATCAACTTGTAAATGGTCGTAAAACTGCCGTACATATGAAATAACAATTGGGATGTCGGGGTGACAGTGCAATCAACTTGTAAATGGTCGTGAGGAATTAAGCTTAAGGCGATCTCGAGTTTATCAGCTAGGTGAGTGCCGTTTCGGAGAGAATTAGTTCGTAGGATCGTTCGTGTGTCGTTCGTTCAGCGTCTAATAGTCTCCGTGTTTCGTGGTTGAGAGTTGTCCGTCTAACCGTTAACGAGGATTCCGCACTCGTTCACGGATCCGCGTCTAGATAGATCTAGTAGTGGTAGACCTTACAAGTGGTATCAGAGCCTACGGAGTGTTCTTGGTGTTCTTCGTGTTCATCAGATACATTCTAGGTTTCTTGACGCTAGTTGGACGGTTTTGCACTCAAAAACGTATTTTCAAGCTTAGCAAATTCATATTCGGGAAACACTTTGTGGTTTTTCACGTTTTTGAGCGAAATCATTATTTTTCATTAGAAAAATAGTGATTTAATCTGCAAAACGTCAAAAAATCAAAGTGTTGGCCGTTTTTCGAGTTTGCGGCGCTCGAATCTATAGGGGTAATTAGGGTTTCACTTTAGTCTCGAGTGTAACCTAAATACGCTCCTTTCGAGTCAATTTCAGAGGTTTTCGAATCTACCTAGTTTCGAGTCTGTTGCTTCATTCGAATAGGGTCTCGAGTCTAGCTTAGTTTCGAGTTTATTTCGAGTCTAGTATTGCTTCGAATATGGTGTTTCGAATCTGCTGAATTTCGAGTTTGCTGACCTTCGAATCTAAGGACCATCGACTCTAAGGATATCTCGAATCTGACATAATTTCGAATCTAATTGAATTTTAAAACTTAATCGAATTTAATCCCAAAAGATTTACCCTTAATTAGTTTCGAATCTACCTAGATTCGAAAAAGTTAGTCTAAATCAGTTTCGAATTAAATTAATTAAGTTCAAATTCAATTTCTTTAGAAAAGATGTCAAATCTTCAGAAATTCTTAGAAATGGACCACGAGGTTGGGAAGGCAAACGCCCCGCCTAAGCTGATGAAGGTTGAGGATTATTACTGGTGGAAGGACCGATTTACCGATTTCGTACGATTCAATGATATGCGCATGTGGGTGTGCATAGATGAAGGGTATATTCCACCGGTATCTGAAGTTGAAGGCCGTCAGAAGGTCTTGTCATACCAGATGATGAAGGAGGATGACAAGAAACTTTTTGAAGCTGAAAACAAAGCTTTTTCTTTAATCCGAATGGCGTTACCGCAAGATATTCTACACACATTCCGGACTCAGAGGACATCAAAAGAACTTTGGGAGTCGCTTGAGAAGATGTGTGAGGGAAATCCTCGGGTTAGGAGAAAGCGTACAGAGCTGTTAAAACAACAGTTCGCAATCTTCAAGGCGTTAAAGGATGAACAACTGGATGACATCATCACCCGGTTCTATCATCTATTGACAGAACTTGAGAGCCACGGGATTGAGTTTACCGATACTGACAAGAACAACAAGCTTCTTGATGCCCTACCAGCCAAATGGGCTATGTACGTGGCAATGATAAAGCTGAATGAAGACAAGTACTACACTCAATCTCTGGACGATATAGTGGGAACGTTGAGGGCATATCACTTCGAGCTTCTGAAGACTAAGACTGATTATGAGCAAGTCCAGAATCCAGCAATGTATTTTGGAAAGACGTCAAAATCTTCAGCAGCAGCCGAACCGAAGTCTGCTACAGCGTTTTTCTCTGGAGAGACATCATCACCAGCAGAGTCTGAAGACTCTTTGAATCGCGCGTTTTTAGGATTCGGAAGATCGGAAGAACCGCAATCTCAAGTCCAACAGGCATCGACAAGTCAGAGCTATTCGAAGATGCCCATGAGCGCAAAGTCAGCAGAAGATCATCTGAATCTACTTGCTTATTTTGTGGCCGCTTAAGGGAACTGCATTCAGGGAAAGATAAACGATCCTGCTCTATGGGACGAAGATTACGATCAGGTCGACCCTGATGACTTAGAGGAAATGGATCTTAAGTGGCAACTGGCCATGGTGACCCAGAGGGTTAAAAGATTCATTAAGAGAACTGGAAGGAATTTGCAGATGAATAACAAGGGGATCGGGTTTGATAAGTCCAAGGTGAAATGCTACAACTGTCAGGGATTGGGACACTTCGCCAGGGAGTGTCAGAGACCGAAGGTAGAGACATAACAAGGACAGAGTCAGCATCAGGGACAGTACCAAAATCAGTCCCAACAAAGATACCTTCCGAGTT
The DNA here is from genome assembly GCA_020465985.1 of Centrapalus pauciflorus. Lineage (NCBI taxonomy): Eukaryota > Viridiplantae > Streptophyta > Magnoliopsida > Asterales > Asteraceae > Centrapalus > Centrapalus pauciflorus. The sequence continues at coordinate 8,900 of JAANYP010000320.1, forward strand.
CCTCAACTGGACAAGCCAATCTAGCTGGTCTATTATCGAACGTCACTTCAGATCGACAGCTAGATGGTACGTATGATTGGAGTTCACATCCTGAGTCCAATGCTAGAGCCTTCATGGCTGAAGTTACTGAAACTGGATGTGATGGGGACGAGCAGACCACACGGGACAGCAGTCCGATGTGGGTAGAGAAGGCGAATGATCAGACAGTGCTGGAGTTTGCTGCTCAGATGGCCAGCGTGGAATCTGATAACTCTAAGGTTAGTCTATCTTACTCTCTATTTCAAGAATTATGTGCTTTGTGTGCTACTTCTAATGATAGGTTAAATCTAGTCTTAGAATCACATAAAACCATATCTGCTCAAAATGAGAACTTAAAAATAGAAAACGCTAGCCTAAATGATATCAAGCAAGATCTAAAAGAAAAGCTTAAGGCTGATGCTCAAGACGTAGTAGTTCTAAAAGACAAACTCAGTGAGCAGTGTGTTAGGATAGAACTTATGTATGAGCACGTAGAGGCGTTGACAAAAAGTCTTAAGGACAAGGATACAGAGCTAGCAGAGACCAATGTTAAGGTAGCAGAGGCAAATAGCAAGCTGGAAAAGTTTAGGAATTCGAGCCTCAATCTAGGGAAAGTCTTAGATGCCCAAAGACAGTCTAAGAAGCCTGTAGGTCTAGGTTTTCACGAAATTCCTCCACCGTTCAATGCGAACTATGTGCCTCAGCCTCAGGAGAAAACTGACAAGTCAGTAGACTTAGAGGACCTACCTGAACCGACACCTGAGCCTATAGTAGAAAATGCACCTAAGGTGGCTGACTCAACCGTCAAGGTCAAGAAAGTGAAATTTGTGTCTTCCTCCAGTGAAACACCTGCAGGAAAACAGAAAATTTCATGGGCTGACCAGGTCGACGAGTCAGACATCATAGCTGTACCAAAGGAAGTAGACACTAGTGAGACACCTAGATCTAAGGGAACAAACAAAAAGTCCATGGATAAGATGTCTTGCTTCAGATGTCACGAGAAAGGGCATGTTGCTTCTCACTGTCCACTTAGGAAAGCCGATGTTACCCCTAAGACAGTGAATCCAACACCTGTCAAGCCCTCAGCCAGTGTGGCAAGCAGCAGTAGTTCTCAACCTACCGAGAAAACTGTGCAGGCCGCACCCAAACAAGTTGTGAAAAACACACCGGTTAAGGTTGGACCAAAGGAAGTGATTAGGACAAATTCACCGAATCGTGTCAATAATCAATCTAGGTCAGTACCTCAACAAGTCTATAGGAGCACCACACCTAGCAGGTCACACACTCCAGTTAGGTCACATACTCCAGTTAGACAGTATGCACCGGTAAGAGCTCAGGGATCACAGTCAGAAATGGCATATAATAGGAATTATTCAAGAGCTCCACAACAAATGCCTACACCAAGGCAAAGAGTGAACTTAAATCACTCGGCACCACAACAGAATTCAGTTCAAAGGCCCAAGTCACCTGAAAGGCGAGATGGGTACTTGAAAGAGTTCACGTATGTGGACGAGAATGGTATTACCAAGTCAGTCATGGCTTGGGTTCCCCGTGATAACTAACCTATTTTCTTTCATGTGCAGGAGATAACTACAGGTCCAAACAACAAGTGGTTCGTCGACAGTGGTTGCTCCAGGCACATGACGGGGGAAAGAAGTCTACTCACAGACTTCAAGGGGGGTAATAGGGGATTCGTATCATTCGCGGGTAACAAGGGTGGAAATATCACTGGAACTGGAGAAGTCACTAATGGGACGATTACTTTGGATCAAGTTTATCACGTTGATAAACTGGTTCATAATCTCATTAGTGTATCTCAAATCTGTGATAAGAAGAACTCGGTGTTATTTACTGACACTGAGGCGTTAGTGCTGAAGCCTGGATTCAAGATACCTGAAGATTGGATATTGATACGGGCGCCAAGGAAGAATGACTTGTACATGCTTGATATGAACAAGCCAGATACTTCGATGGGTCCGATCTGCTTACTATCAAAAGCTTCGGAGACGGAATCCGTACTGTGGCACAGACGCATGGCTCACGTGCACCTAAGGAAGATGAATTACATAACGAAGAATGGATTGGTGCAGGGTGTGCCATTGAAGAGTTTTCAGTTTGAGGACAAGTGTCTACCGTGCATGAAGGGCAAACAGCATAAAAAGACACACAAGTCCAAGAAACAAAATTCAATCGCCTCAACATTCGATTTGTTGCATATGGACCTTTTCGGACCTATCAACAAAAGGAGTATAGGAGGTAGTTGGTTTTGCTTAGTTATCACCGACGATTACTCACGTTTTTCTTGGGATTTCTTTTTAGGTACGAAGGACGAGACGGCTTCCAAGCTTATCGGGTTCTTAGACCAAGTGGAGAACTCATACGGCAAAAGGGTTAAACATATTCGTAGTGATAATGGAACTGAATTTAAAAACTCTGTAATTGGTGTATATTGCCTATCAAAGGGCATAGTGCATCAATTCAGTGCACCATATGAACCTCTACAGAATGGGGTGGCCGAACGTAAAAATAGAACTTTGATTGAGGCTGCAAGGACTATGCTTTCGGATTCAAAGCTTCCTACCATGTTTTGTGGGGAGGCAGTGAATACCGCGTGCCACATTTTAAACCGAGTCCTTACAGTCAAATCATTGAACAAAACATGCTATGAAATTTTAAATAAACGGCCACCTAACTTAACTGGATTCGAACCGTTTGGAGTACCATGCACACTTTTAAGAACAAAACATCAACCGAAGTTTGGTGAAAAGGCTGACGAAGGATACTTCCTAGGTTATGTGCCAAACTCACCAAACAAACGGGTGTTTAACAAAACAACTGGTACTGTGGAGATTGTGTATAACATTGAAGTCACAAGTTATACACATGAACCCCAAACTGGTCCGGAATGGATATTTGACTACGATAAGTTATTTGAGTCATTTAACATTCCTCTGGATGATAATGCAGGTACAATCGAGAAGGACATGGCGACGTTGCATCTGAACGATGATGGCCAAATCTTTCCAAGGACCACGTTCGAATCTACATCCGAGCCTACTGCGACTGTAGATGGATCTCCAGAAGTTGCTGATCAAGAAGCACCTACCACTGAGAATCAGACTCAAGCATCGAGTTCCAACTCTGAGGAAAACGTCCGTGAGGAGGAAAATGTAGAAGCTGAGCCTGTTCCCCCATTAGGTGAAATAGGATCCAACTTAGGAGATAATCTAAGAGTTGATGATATAGAGACCTCTAGGATTAACAAGAACCATCCAATAGAAAGCATCATAGGAAATCCTAACGAGGGTGTGAGGACTCGGAGTAGTGTAAATAACAACACTGTGTTGTTGTCGATGATAAACGACTCCGAGGCATATCACACATGTCTATATTCGTGTTTCATATCGCAAGTAGAGCCTAAAAATGTGCAAATGGCACTTAAGGACAACTCCTGGGTTGAAGCGATGCAGGAAGAACTTTCGCAATTTAGGAAACTAGAAGTGTGGGAGTTAGTTCCGTTACCTCGAGGGGAGATTGCAATAGGAACCAAATGAGTTTTTAAGTGCAAAAGAGACGATCGGGGTATAGTCTCGCGCAACAAGGCTAGATTAGTTGTAAAGGGTTTCAACCAAGAGGAGGGAATCGATTACAACGAGGTTTTTGCACCAGTAGCAAGGCTGGAAGCCATTAGGTTGTTTCTAGCGTTTGCCTCCTTCAAAGGCTTTAAGGTATATCAGCTAGACGTTAAGAGTGCCTTCCTATATGGGAAGGTGAAGGAGTTGGTGTATGTAGAACAACCGCCCGGATTTACAGATCCAAAATATCCTGATAGAGTATATCGCTTAGATAAGGCTCTTTATGATTACATCAGGCACCTAGGGCGTGGTATGAGACTTTATCCAACCATCTTTTAGAAAACGGTTTTGAAAGGGGTAGGATAGATAGTACTCTGTTTGTGAAGAGGAAGGGTGATCACTTTATCTTGGTACAAGTGTACGTTGATGATATCATTTTTGGATCATCAGACGAACAGATGTGCAAAGATTTCGAGAAGGTGATGAAGTCTAAGTTCGAGATGAGGCTATGGGGGAGTTGAATTTCTTTTTAGGGTTACAAGTTGACCAAAAGAAGGAAGGGATGTTTATCCATCAAACTAAGTATGTCTATGACATATTAGAACGGTTTCGGATGGAGGGAACTAAGTTGACTGCCCATTTCAGCACGCCGATTCAAGTGAATCACAATCTCGGGTCGGGTACTGAAAGTGATACCGATGTGGATCCGACTTTATATCGGGCCATGATTGGGCCACTTATGTATTTAACTGCTTCAAGACCTGACATTATGTTTGCTGTTTGTATTTGTGCAAGGTTTCAAGCGAATCCGAAGGAGATGCATATGAAAGCTGTGAAGCGGATTCTACGATACCTCAAGTCGAAACCGAAGCTGGGACTTTGGTATCACGCTGAGGGAGATCTAGAGTTGGAGGCGTTCACAGATTCTGACTACGGAGGATGCAGCTTGACGCGCAAATCAACGACTGGAGGTTGTCAGTTCCTAGGAGGGAGACTGGTGTCCTGGCAATGCAAGAAACAAACGTCGGTAGCCGTGTCAACGTGCGAGGCCGAGTATGTTGCTGCTCACAGGTTCTGTGGATACAACAACAATTGCGGGATTACGGTTTGGCTTACACTCAAACTCCAATTAGGATAGATAACCAGTCTACTATTGCTATAACTAATAATCCAGTCAAACACAACAAAACAAAGCACATAGACATTAGGCATCATTTTATTCGTGATTGTGCTGAAAAGAACTTAATCAAACTGGTAAAAGTGGCAACAGAAGATAATAATGTAGATTTATTTACCAAAGCGTTTGATAAGTCACGGTTTGAGTATTTAATTCAACTGAATGGAATGTGCAACCCAGAGTAATTTGGCCTTAGTAGTAGTAATTTATTTTCTTTTAGAGTCTTAGTATTTCTTTCTTTATAGTAATCTGCTAATTTAGGAAAGTTTCTATTTTTAGTAAGTTAGTAGGTTAGCTTATTTTACTGCTTTTCTTATGAAAAACAAAAGAAAAAAGAGAGAAAATTACAAAAATACAAAAAAAGAGAATATCAGAAAAAAAAGAGTTAAGTCTTAGATACATAGGTTCAAAGTGATGAAAATTAGCACCGTCGTTAGAGACTCTAAGTGTTTAGGCTTTCACACATAATGCAACTAATTCTAAGTGTTATACTTTATTTTAGTTTGATGTGTTGGAAGGCATAATACATATAGGGAATCTCAAGGCTAATAAAATATTCTAGAAAAAGTCAAGTGTGTCACTAACTTAGATGTATGACCTATCGGTCTTAATTTTTATGTACAAGACATACAAACATTGAGTCTAAATGAGGTATGCAAACTTTCTGGGGATGTATGGCAGCATCAAATACATCTGAAAATGGAAAGAATAGAAATATCATATAAAACTTAGAGTCGAAAACATGCAACTCTGTTGTACGTAAGTACAGACCTGTTGTCTCTGTTTAGATTCGGGTTAGCAGATATGTCGCTTTGTTGTACGTCAGTACAGACCTGTCACCGCTGTCTGCTAACTTTAAAAAATAAACCTGAAGTCGAACTAAGACACTTTGTTGTATGAAAATACAGACCTGTGTCCGATGTTTGTCTTTTAAAGAAAGTTTGCAAATACCAACAAGTTAGAATCTTTGTGTGTGTGCCTTGATCATAAAAGTATGTCTATGTCTGAGTCACGTAAGATAATTTCCTGATAAATAAAAAGGCCAAGGGATATTCCGAAATGTAGAATGTTTAACGGGGTACAATACCAACAATCGGCTAAATAGGTATGTCACGACAAACAATCAAAGGAATCAAAAATTCCTAAGTGTGAAAGTTTAAGTACTGAAAGTTAGTATCAGACATCGCTATCTGATTGAACCTCTCTTAGACTATACTCATCAAAAAAATATGTTGTTTAGTATTTAGCTTAGCTTGTAAATTTTTTATAGCTTAAGTCTAGATTAAATTTTTTAGTCAAAATTTTATTTTATTTTATTTTATTTTTACCTTAGTTTATTTTATTTTATTTTATTTTATTATAGTTTAGTTTAAATTTTTACTTAGGTAAAAGGTCAAAAGTTACTGAGGGGGCATTCAAAGTTGGATAAAATAAACAATGCGTGAACTATCTTGAGCTTAGGGTAAAAGAATTGGCATAGTTTATCTGGTTACACGATACCGTAGAAAAAGGTTGGAAAAGTTGAATTTATTTCAAAATTTTCGAAAATTTTCTAAGTATTGGTGGTTTCGAATCTAAGACAGACTCGAATAAGGAGTACTTCGAATCTGTCAGTAGACTCGAATCTATGCTTAGAATCGAGGGTGGGTGGTATATATAGGTCAACAGTGAAGTCATTTAAGGCTTACTGTTTTCGAATCTATTCACTCGAGTCTAAAAGGCGATTTCGATTCTAATCTCGAATCTATCGTAATTCTCATAAACGACATTTTGTCGAGTCTCTTACTTGGTGTTTCGATTCTACAGATACTTCTAGGTATAAACAACCGGATTGTACAAGATTTGTGTAGTTTTATACACAATTTTAGGCTAAAACATCGAATTTTGAAGTTTTATGGGTCGAAATGGGGTTTTTGCTAAATTACCAAGTTTGGACCTATAAAAGATCAAATTAAAAGCATAAATCAATGATTAGAACCTAGTTGAACTAATGTATGTGATTTGCTAAGTTCAAAATTGTTAAAATCTTGGGTTTTTGTTGAGATATTGGCAGTCGGCATTTCGAATCTGTTCATGGATTTCGAATCTGTTCATGGGTTTCTCGAATCTGTCATTAGATTCGAGATGACCATGACCTTCGAATCTGTCCATTACACTCGAATAAGGTCATTCGAATTTGTTCATTACACTTGAATATGGACACTTCGAATCTGTTGCTTTCGAATCTGTACTTTATTTACTTTAGTTAATTTAAATTTTATTAAACTTGTGGAAATTTAATTGTGTTAGATTTTGTATTTAAACAAGTACAAAATAAAACAAATTTGAATTTAAACAAGTTTATTGATTTTTAATGAGTCTAACAGTTTTGTTTATTGTGCAGAAATGGCGGTTCGAGCTTTTGTTCCAAAGCATAATATGGTTCTTAATCCCGAAAATAATATCCCTGAGGCGCAGGGTTATCGCCAACTATTGGATTTCCTAGCTGAATCTAGGATTAGCTTTGCTCTGATACCACTTGTAAGGTCTACCACTGCAAGATCTATCTAGACGCGGATCCGTGAACGAGTGCGGAATCCTCGTTGACGGTTAGACGGACAACTCTCAACCACGAAACACGGAGACTATTAGACGCTGAACGAACGACACACGAACGATCCTACGAACTAATTCTCTCCGAAACGGCACTCACCTAGCTGATAAACTCGAGATCGCCTTAAGCTTAATTCCTCACGAATTCTGCTAAAAGTCTGCTAATGACTCGAGTCTATCCCTAATTATAGACCCTGATTCGAGTCTGATGTGGGCCAAACTCGAATCTGGCCCATGGCCCAAGGACAATGTGATTATTGATGAGGGTAACGAGGTATTTTATAATAGTCTAGCTAGCTACTTATGTGTATACACACACACACACACAGATATATATATATATATATATATATATATATATATATATATATATATATATATATATATATATATATATATATATTTCTTCATTTTAATTAGTGTTTCATAGATTTACGCCTTGTTTCTTATTACAGGTAACCCCACCAGATTCTGGACAAAAGGCAGTAGCTGGTGCTGCACCAGAAGTAAAACGAAAGCGAAACAACCAAAAATCGATTTGTGCGACTAGTCATGATTTGCAAAGGCAAGCGAAAACCAGATTGAAGACACAAAAGTCATTACATTGCTGTCCTCTTTAATATTTGATGCAATTACTGTACATGTACATATTCCATTTTTTTGTGCTGTTATATAAATAAACATATCATATGGTCACACGTTGTGGCCACTGTTTGATTAAATACTAGTGTGACTAAATAGTGCATAAAATTTAAGTGGTCATCGGGAGAACAATTATGGTGAAACTTTTTAACACCTACGGCCACATTTGACATAATTTTATGTGACCAAAGCCCACAAGAAGACACTCGTTGTGTGACCAAATGTTTACAATCAGCCACACACAAATTAAAATAAAGTGGCCATTGCATGGACAATAGTCACACAAAATACAAGTTTACCTCACTTAAAAGAGCATATGGTCACACTTTTTAACACCCACGACCACATATGGCATAATTTTATGTGATCAAAGCTCACAACAAGACACTCGTTGTGTGACCAAATGGTTGCAATCGGCCACACACACATAAAACTAAAGTGCTCATTGCATGGACAATAGTCACACAAAATACAAGTTTACCTCACGTAAAAGAGCATATGGTCACACTTTTTAACACCTACGACCAAATTTGGAATAAATTTATGTGACCAAAGCCCACAAGAAGACACTTGTTGTGTGACCAAATGGTTGCAATCAGCCACACCCAAATAAAAGTAAAGTGGCTATTGCATGGACAATAGTCACACAAAATACAAGTTTACCTCACTTAAAAAAGCATATGGTCACACTTTTTAACACCTACGACCATATTTGGCATAATTTTATGTGGCCAAAGCCCACAAAAACACACTCGTTGTGTGACCAAATATTTGCAATCAGCCACACACAAATAAAAATAAAGTGGCCATTGCCTGGACAATAGTCACACAAAATACAAGTTTACCTTACTTAAAAAAGCATATGGTCACACTTTTTAACAACTACGACCACATATGGCATCATTTTATGTGACGAAAGCCCACAACAAGACACTCGTTGTGTGACCAAATGGTTGCAATCAGCCAGACACAAATAAAAATAAAGTGGCCATTGCATGGACAATAATCACACAAAATACAAGTTTATCTCACTTGAAAGAGCATATGGTCACACTTTTTAACACCTACGGCGACATTTGGCATAATTTTATGTGACCAAAGCCCACAACAACACACTGGTTGTGTGACCAATGGTTGCAATCAGTCACACACAAATAAAAATAAAGTGGCCATTGCATGGACAATAGTCACACAAAATACAAGTTTACCATACTTAAAAGAGCATATGGTCACACTTTTTAACACCTACGACCACATATGGCATAATTTTATGTGACCAAACCCCACAAGAAGACACTCGTTGTGTGACCAAATGGTTGCAATCAGCCACACTCAAATTAAAATAAAGTGACCATTGCATGGACAATAGTCACACAAAATACAAGTTTACCTTACTTAAAGAGCATATGGTCACACTTTTTAACACCTACGGCCACATATGACAAAATTTTATCTGAAAAAAGCCCACAACACGACACTCATTGTGTGACCAAATGGTTGCAATCAGCCACACACAAATCAAAATAAAATGGTCATTGCATGGACAATAGTCACAAAAAATACAAGTTTATCTCACTTAAAAGAGCATATGGTCGCACTTTTTAACACCTATGACCACACTTGGCATAATTTTAGGTGACCAAAGCCAATAAGAATACACTCGTTGTGTGACCAAATGGTTGCAATCAGCCACACACAAATAAAAATAAGGTGGCCATTGCATTGACAATAGTCACACAAAATACAAGTTTTCCTCACTTAAAAGAGCATATGGTCACACTTTTTAACACCTATGATCACATTTGGAATAATTTTATGTGACCAAAGCCCACAACAACACACTCGTTGTGTGACCAAATGGTTGCAATCAGCCACACACAAATAAAAATAAAGTGGCCATTGCATGGACAATAGTCACACAACATACAAGTTTACCTCACTTAAAAGAGCATATGGTCACACTTTTTAACACCTACGGCCACATATGGCATAATTGTGACGGAAGCCCACAACAAGACACTCGTTGTGTGACCAAATGGTCGCAATCAGCCACACACAAATAAAAAATAAAGTGGCCATTGCATGGATAATAGTCTCACAAAATATAAGTTTACCTCACTTAAAAGAGCATATAGTCACACTTTTTAACACCGACGGTCACATATTGCATAATTTTTTGTGACAAAAGCCCACAAGAAGACACTCAACCAAATGGTTGCAATCAGCCACACACACATAAAAATAAAGTGGCCAATGCATGGACAATAGTCACACAAGATACACTTTCACTTGATTTTAAAGAGTGTATGGTCACACATGTTATGGTTTTGGTCACTCTTTGTAAATGGATACGGCCACTAACCATCTAATGTGACCGTATGAACCCTTTGGTCAAGGGACCTTTAGTCACACACACAATGAAATAACAAGTATGACCGAATGGTTATCGTCACACAATTCTGGTGTGACCAAAGCCAAAATTTGTACCAGTGAAGATGTTTGGCCATTAAGGGTTGTTTGTGATGAACACAATGCAATGCTAACACATCGAATTTATGGGATTTCATCACCGTACATTTAAATGAGGATCCAACACGACATAGCTCATTTCTGGTAGATTTAAATAAGGAACCACCGATTGACCTGAATGAAGAACCACTTTAGAACAAACACTGCATGTACCATTAATATTTTTTATAATTTATGACTAAATTATTTTTAGGAATTTTTTGACATTGGATTGAGATTAGTTTACATGGTAAATGTTAGGAATTGGGAACTTCAGTGCCATATGGTTTTATTTATACTGAACCATCAAGACAAAATGAATATTATTATCAGCATCCCACAATTCATGAACAATGTTAGATATTTATTATTATTTATAGTATTGATTGGGTGAATGATGAGACAAATATTTGTCTTTAGTTTTATATAGGTACCAATACGTTATAAACATCCATTGTTACGTGAAATTCCATCATTTTTTCAATCATACGTCAATGATATAGAACACGTCAAGGGAGATGGAAATTGTGGCTTTCGATCAGTAGTTGTTACTATGAGTTGACATCAAAATGAATGGTCTACAATTCGTCATGAACTATTACAGGAGCTGGATGACAATAAAAAAGAATATAAAAGCATTTATGATTGTGATTACAAACGTTTGAAAGACTCTTTAGATTTCTTCGATTCAAGCTTTGCTCCAACTAGTCATTGGATGTGGAAGCCTCACACCAATATCTTGATATCGAGTAATTATAACTACATTGTTTATTATTTAACAAATGCATGTTGCTTGACTTATTTTCCAATGAGGTGAAAACCAATGCATCTTAAACTAAAAGAGCATATGGACACACTTTTTAACACCCACGGCCACATATGGCATAATTTTATGTAATCAAAGCCCACAACAAGACACTCGTTGTGTGACCAAATGGTTGCAATCAGCCACACACACATAAAATAAAGTGGCCATTGCATGGACAGTAATCACACAAAATACAAGTTTACCTCACGTAAAAGAGCATATGGTCACACGTTTTAACACCTACGGCCAAATTTGACATAAATTTATGTGACCAAAGCCCACAAGAAGACACTTGTTGTGTGACCAAATGGTTGCAATCAGCCACACCCAAATAAAAACAAAGTGGCCATTGCATGGACAATAGTCACACAAAATAAAAGTTTACCTCACTTAAAAGAGCATATGGTCACACTTTTTAACACCTATGGCCACATTTGACATAATTTTATCTGGCCAAAGCCCACAACAACACACTCGTTGTGTGACCAAATGGTTGCAATCAGCCACATACAAATAAAAATAAAGTGATCATTGCATGGACAATAGTCACACGAAATACAAGTTTACCTTACTTAAAAGAGCCTAGGGTCACACTTTTTAACACCTACGACCACATATGGCATAATTTTATGTGACTAAAGCCCACAACAAGACACTCGTTGTGTGACCAAATGGTTGCAATCAGCCACACACAAATAAAAATAAAGTGGCCATTGCATGGACAATAATCACACAAAATACAAGTTTATCTCACTTAAAATAGCATATTGTCACACTTTTTAACACCTACGGCCATATTTGGCATAATTTTATGTAACCAAATCCCACAACAACACACTGGTTGTGTGACCAAATGGTTGCAATCAGCCACACACAAATAAAAATAAAGTGGGCATGGCATGGACAATAGTCACACAAAATACAAGTTTACCATACTTAAAAGAGCATATGGTCACACTTTTTAACACCTACGACCACATTTGGCATAATTTTATGTGACCAAACCCCACAAGAAGACACTCGTCGTGTGACCAAATGGTTGCAATCAACCACACTCAAATAAAAATAAAGTGACCAGTGCATGGACAATAGTCACACAAAATAAAAGTTTACCTTACTTAAAAGAGCATATGGTCACACTTTTTAACACCTACGGCCACATTTGGCATAATTTTATGTGACCAAAGCCCATAAGAAGACACTCGTTGTGTGACCAAATGGTTGCAATCAGCCACACACAAATAAAAATAAAGTGGCCATAGCATGGACAATAGTCACACAAAATACAAGTTTACCTCTCTTAAAAGAGCATATGGTCAAACTTTTTAACACCTACGACCACATTTGGCATAATTTTATGTGACCAAAGCCCACAAGAAGACACTCGTTATGTGACCAAATGGTTGCAATCAGCCACACACAAATAAAAATAAAGTGGTCATTGCATGGACAATAGTCACACAAAATACAAGTTTACCTCACTTTAAAGAGCATATGGTCACACTTTTTACACCCACGGCCACATTTGGCATAATTTTATGTGACCAAAGCCCATAAGAAGACACTCATTGTGTGACCAAATGGTTGCAATCAGCCACACACAAATAAAAATAATGTGGTCATTGCATGGACAATAGTCACACAAAATACAAGTTTACCTCACTTAAAAGAGCATATGGTCACACTTTTTAACACATATGACCGCATTTGGAATAATTTTATGTGACCAAAGTCCGCAACAACACACTCGTTGTGTGACCAAATGGTTGCAATCGGCCACACACAAATAAAAATAAAGTGGCCATTGCATGGACAATAGTCACACAACATACAAGTTTACCTCACATAAAAGAGCATATGGTCACACTTTTTAACACCTACGGCCACATATAGCATAATTTTATGTGACAAATGCCCACAACAAGACACTCGTTGTGTGACCAAATGGTAGCAATCCGCCACACACAAATAAAAATAAAGTGGCCATTGCATGGATAATAGTCTCACAAAATACAAGTTTACCTCACTTAAAAGAGCATATGGTCACACTTTTTAACACCGACGGCCACATATTGCATAATTTTATGTGACAAAGGCCCACAATAAGACACTCGGTGTGTGACCAAATGGTTGCAATCAGCCACACACACATAAAAATAAAGTGGCCAATGCATGGACAATAGTCACACAAAATACACTTTCGCTTGATTTTAAAGAGCGTATTGTCACACGTATGGACCCTTTGGTCATGGGACCTTTAGTCACACACACAATGAAATAACAATTATGACCGAATGGTTATCGTCACACAAGACCAAAGCCAAAATTTGTACTAGTGAAGATGTTTCGCCATTAAGGGTTGTTTGTGATGAACACAATGCAATGCTAACACATCGAATTTATGGGATTTCATCACCGTACATTTAAATGAGGATCCAACACGACATAGCTCATTTGTAGTAGATTTAAATAAGGAACCACCGATTGACCTAAATGAAGAACCACTTTCTTAGAACAAACACTGCATGTACCATTTAATATTTTTTATAATTTATGATTAAATTATTTTTAGGATTTTTTTGACATTGGATTGAGATTAGTTTACATGATAAATGTTAGGAATTGGGAACTTCAGTGCCATATGGTTTTATATATACTGAACCATGAAGACAAAATGAATATTATTATCAGCATTCCACAATTCATGAACAAAGATATTTATTATTATTTATTCTATTGATTGTGTGAATGATGAGACAAATAACTGTCTTTAGTTTTATATAGGTACCAATACGTTACAAACATCCATTGTTACGTGAAATTCCATCATTTTTTCAATCATACGTCATTGAAATAGAAGACGTCAAGGGAGATGGTAATTGTGGCTTTCGATCAGTAGTTGTTATTATGGGTTGACATCAAAATGAATGGTCTACAATTCGTCGTGAACTATTACAGGAGCTGGATGACAATAAAAAAAATATAAAAGCATTTATGATTGTGATTACAAACGTTTGAAAGACTCTTTAGATTTCTTCGATTCAAGCTTTGCTCCAACTAGTTATTGGATGTGGATGCCTCACACCAATATCTTGATATCGAGTAAGTACAACTACATTGTTTATTATTTAACAAATGGATGTTGCTTGACTTATTTTCCAATGAGGTCAAAACCAATGCATCTTAAACTAAATCAATCAATCACAGTCGTATTTGTATTTAACAACCATTTTGTGAAGGTTGTGTAATAACCTAACTTTTTGATCTAGTCTTAAGTTCAGTATTTGAACCGATATGTAATATTATTACATTATTTGAATAATAATTTAATTAATTTATTAGATATTTAATTAAATTATATAAATATTTAAAGTTATGATTTAATAATTATTAAAGATAATTAAATAAAAGAGATATAATATACAAAATAAAAGTGGGTTAACTACAAATATAACTAGATGAAGTATATAAACGAGATTTATTATTCATTTTAACACTTTTACTCTCTCTCTCTCTACACACACACACACTCTCTCTCTCTACACTCTCTCTCTACCTTCTCTCTAAATTATCTCCCAAACCGACCGGCCGATTATCGAGTTTTATATATCGTTGGAAAGATCTCGAAGAATTCTACATAAATCTGCTATTCCATACGTGATTTTGTACGAATTTGAGGTAAGAATCGATATTTTTAAGCTTTTATATTTTCGGTTTTAAGAATAAATTCGAATTTAATTATTTTGTATGATTAAAGTTAATTTAGCCTAAGTTTTTAACTAGATTAAGTATGAAAGAAACGAACCTAGGCTTAATACTCATTATATTCGTGATTTATGGCTTTGAAATTCATGATTTAAAGCTGTAAATATGAACAAATTCGAGAATGCCAAGAACAAACTCGAAATGTATGAACAAACTTGATTTTGTAGTTAAATTCGAATATATGATTCGAATTTATCCATTAAAATCGAATTAAAGTTTGTGCTTGGCACTAAATTCAAAAATATATAATTCGAATTTAGTGTGTGATTCAAATTTAAGTTCCACATTCGATTTTAATCCTTTAATTGAAGCCATGGATTTTGAATATGTCAAAGTCAAAGTATGGACATCTAGAATTTTGTTCCTATGGTTTAAAATCAAGATTGGCTTCGAATTGTAACAACCTAACTTTTGACCCAGTTACAAATTCAGTATTTTGAACCGATAATGTAATAATGTTACATTATTTGAATTATAATTTAATTAAGTTATGAAATATTTAATTAAATTATATAAATATTTATATTATGAATTAATAAATTATTAAAGATAATTAAATAAAAGAGATATAATATACAAAAATGAAAGTAGGTTAACTAGCAAATATAACTAGATGAAGTATATAAACGTGATTTACTATTAAAAAAAATCAGATTCTCTCTCTCTCTACTCTCTCTCTCTCTAACTTTCTCTCTACCTTCTCTCTAAATTATCTCCCAAACCGACCGTCCGATTATCAAGTTATATATATCGTTAGAAAGATCTCGGAGAAAACTACACGAATCTGCTATCTCCTGCGTGATTTCATACGAATTTGAGGTAAGAATCGATATTTTTAAGTTTTTATATATTTCGGTTTTTTTGAATTTATTAGTTTTATGAAATTTAAAGCTATTTTTATGGAGTTTAACTAGAATTTGTATAATATAATCGAACATAGGTTTGTTACGTAACATATTCGTGATTTTAGGCCTAAAAATGTATGTTTTTAAAGCTGTAAATATGAACAAATTCGAGATGCCAAGAACAAACTCGAAATACATGGAACAAACTCGATTTTTAGCTAAATTCGATTATATATTCGAATTTGAATCATAAATTCGAATTAAATTTTGAATTTAATCATTAAAGTCGAACTTGGGTTCGAATTTGAGACATGATTCGATTTTATTACTATATTTGAATGGAAATTTTGAATTTAAGTATCACCTTTGACTATAATCACTAATTGAGGTTGGTGATTCAATTTTTTCCATACTTCTTGAAATTAATGTCCTAAGATTTGACTTGGAGTTTGAATTTGACTATAAATTTGAGATGGAGACTTTGAGTTTGGCAAATATATTCGAGACTTAATTCGAATTTAACTTTAGGATTTGATTTTAGTCAATATTCGAATTTAGGCCTGCAAATTTATTAATATATTCGAATTTAATTATATAAATTCGAAACCCACTCCTTAAATTCGAATATATTAAATAAAATACATAGACCACGCATAAAATAATGAAATAATTAGCAAAATGGTTATATATATATATATATATATATATATATATATATATATATATATATATATATATATATATATATATATATATATATACATACATTGACCTTTGAGAATATATGAAATACAGAATATTAATGAAAGATGATATATGAATGAACAAGTTATCAGAATCAGATAAAATAAAGAATTTAAAAGACTGAAAGATAATGATATTGATATGATTTTTGACACAATAATTCTGGACAGGTTCAGTAAAATTCTGAACAAAGATTTAGAGATTTATAAAGTGGGTCAAAGATTTGATTTGACAGAGAACAGATTGAGATAAAATCCTGAGATAACTCATGTGGCAGATTTTACATCTGTTTGATAAAGACCCAACACGGTGAGTTATAGATATTCAGATTTAACATGCTTAAATTTCCGGTTGAGACATATTGTTGATGCTAGATTTATTTGACATTCATATTATCAGCTGGATTGTGACCTGTGCACACCATGGTTGGGTGTTGCCCAGTGGATCATGATAGCTATTTGACTTATCACTTCATATGATATTGCTTTTACTGTTCATTTCAGATATTGCGATAAGACTACTGCTATCATGACTTTGATTACATATGATTCATCATTGCATATACTTGACATATTGATTCAGCTTGATTAGCCTTGATTGGTCTATTGTTCTAGACCTGGCTTTTTCACCAAATCTATTGAACTTGGTAATGACCTATGATGTTCCGCCACGTTGATTTACTGGTAGCTAGCCCAGTATGTGGCTGATCCCCACAATTTAAGCGTGAGCGTGGCTTGAGCATCATCCGACTCTATGACTTCTATGTCTCAATCATGAGGGCTGTAGCGGCAGCCAAGACATATCACGCTAGATTGATGATCCGCTTGACATGCATGTTAATTTGAAAATCTATTTACTCACTAAGCATTTCTTACGGTTGCTATATTAACATTTTTACAGGAAAAGACAAAGAAAAGTCACCTGCCGGACCTAGTTCTTAGGTCTTACACGATCAAGACAGAAGTATCATAGACCTCTACTCAGCGAACTCATTTTGGTACTAATTGGATGATGATATTATGGTGATCTGGGTAGATTTATTTTGATTATATGATGACATGAATTAGATTAGACTTGTGTCCTTTATAAGTTTAATTTAAAAATCGTAATCTGTATTAAACTTAAATCCTAATATGTTTGTACTGTAATTTAATATTCCACAATTAATTACTCTATCTTAGTTTGATTGATATCGTATTGCATGATGTGGGACCTAAACTAGTGAGAACTGTCCCGTAAGGGGTGGTCTTCACAGGATGGTATCAGAGCCCATAGTTTGAGTGAATCAAGTATTACGTGAGCATACTTGGTCTCAAACTGAAGCAATACATATGTATCAATCATTTAGGTGGATTGAACTGAGATAGGATGTACAGACTGTTAGGATGGGAAAAGGGTACATAGATCTAAGTCTATAAACTGATAGTTGAATGATTTTAATTTTCAGCTAAGATGTCAGGATCAAGATCAGGTGACATACCAAACATGACCCCACAACAAATGTTCGAAATGATGCAACAATTGTTAGCCCAACACTCTGAGCAACAAAATAAAATAATGCAAGAACAGTTTCAGGCCAGAGATGAGGCCGAAGCTAAAAGACGTAATGATAAGAAAAATAAGCGAAAAGATAAGCAAATCCAGAATGAAGAATCTGATTCTGATAACTCTACTGCTGAAACCCAAATCGAGCAGCCTAAAGGCTGTAAGTTCAAGGACTTCAAAGCGAGTGGTGCACTTAACTTTGAGGGTACAGTGAATCCAATTCAGGCAATGGATTGGATCAGCCATACCAAAGAGATTTTCAGAATCTCTGATTGCTTAGATTCAAAGAAAGTGAGCTATGCGTCTGCGTTATTTGTTGGAGCTGCTCGTGCATGGTGGAAAACCTAGAGAAGCATATACGGTGAAGAAATTATTCTGACTCTAGAGTGGAACCAGTTCCTAGATATGTTCAATGCAAAATATTGTCCGATCGACCAACAAGATAAAATGGAGGTTCAATTGATGCAGCTGACCCAAGGAACCAAGACAGTTGACGAATATGAACATGAATTCTCACGACTATGCGGCTACTCCTCGTATCAAGTAGCTACTGAAGAAAGGAAAATGAATAGATTCCGTGGAGGACTCAACCCAAGATACCGGCACCCGATGAGCGCGATAAAGTATAAGTCCTATCTGGAAATGGTGGAAGCGGCAAGACAGATCGAGAGAGGATATCTAGAGTATGGCGATCAGCTTTACGCCCCATCAGCGAATCCGACATGTCCATCTCCTCCGAAGAAACAGCGATTTGGCAGATTCTTTAAGCCAAATAAGTCCCAGTCCCAGCAATCTCAGCAGTATAGTTCACAGCCGAAAGCCCAAGCGTATTCACTAACGAACGAGCCGCGATTCTGCAAGAGATGCAGAAAGTCACACATGGGACTATGTAATCCAGATGACGTCACATGTTTTGCTTGCAACAGAATCGGTCATAGTAGTGAAGAGTGCCCACAGCAAGGACGCGGATGTGCGAAATGTGGGAAAAGAGGACACTTCATGTATCAGTGTCGCAGCGGGCAACGAGGACAGTCACAGTCATCAGCGGGAGGATCTACGATGAAGAGTTCAGCTGCTACTCCGACCGCAAGGACTCGAGCTTTTCAAATATCAGCCGAGGAAGCAAAAGAAACACCTGACGTGGTTACCGGTACGTTCCTGCTTAACTCAATCCCTGCTCGCGTATTATTCGATTCCGGTGCTAGTCGTTCTTTCATATCAACATATTTTGCTCAAAGATTATATAAATTTCCATCGAAGCTTCCCGTAGTACTTGACATTGAGACGGCCAGTAACAGTTATGTTATGGCTGATTCTGTATACCGAAACTGCACTTTACTCGTCGAAAACATCGTATTCAACCTCGACCTTATTCCTATTCCGTTGAAAGAGTTCGACGTCATCATCGGCATGGACTGGCTAATGAATAACGAGGCTACGATCGTCTGCAATCGGCGAATCATCATAATTAGGTCTTCAGACGGCCGAGTATTGGAAATCAAAGGCGAGAAGCGAAAAGGTGATCACTGCTTCATTTCTGTTGATAAAGCGTATAAGTATCTATCTAAGGGTCACGAATCGTATTTATGCTACGTCTCATCTGAATCTAACTCTGAAGCCCAAAAGAAATCCTTATCTGATATCCCAATCGTCTGTGAGTTCCCAGACGTATTCCCTGGCGATATTTCTGGAGTGCCACCGGAACGTCAAGTCGAGTTCGGCATTGACTTAGTTCCTGGTGCGGCTCCCATTGCAAATGCTCCTTACAGACTTGCACCTGCAGAAATGCAGGAAATGTCAAAGCAGTTGCAAGAACTGTTGGAAAAGGGGTTTATCCGACCGAGTTCATCTCCGTGGGGTGCACCTGTCTTATTTGTCAAAAAGAAAGACGGAACTTTCCGTATGTGCATCGACTACCGCGAGTTGAACAAAGTTACTATAAAGAATAAATATCCTCTGCCCAGGATTGATGATTTATTTGATCAGCTACAAGGAGCCAACTACTTCTCAAAAATCGATCTTCGTTCTGGGTATCATCAATTAAAAGTCAGAGATGAGGAAATTCCGAAGACAGCTTTCCGAACAAGATACGGTCATTACGAATTTCTCGTAATGCCGTTTGGCTTGACAAATGCACCAGTGGCGTTCATGGACCTCATGAATCGCGTGTGCAGACCGATGCTGGATAAGTCAGTTATCGTATTCATAGACGATATTCTGATTTACTCTAAAACGGAGGCTGATCATTCTATTCATCTACGACAATTGCTAGAGTTACTGAGAAAAGAAAGACTCTATGCAAAATTTTCTAGGTACGAATTCTGGCTCAGACAGGTATAACTTTACATTGTCTTGAGCTATTTCTTAAGCGTTCTTTGATTGAACAAAACTTGAAATTCTACTTTGTTGTTTTTATAGATTCAATTCCTTGGCCATGTTGTTTCTGGCGAAGTTATTTCCGTCGATCCTTCTAAAGTCGAGGCCGTTCAAAAATGGCAAACGCCTCGCAATGCTTCCGAAATAAGAAGTTTCCTTGGATAGGCCGGTTACTATCGGCGATTCATAAAGGACTTCTCAAAGATTGTTGTGCCACTTACGATGTTAACACGAAAGAATACACCTTTCGTGTGGGCTGATAAACAGCAAGAGGCATTTGAAACTCTGAAGCAAAAGCTTATTCAAGCGCCGATCCTAGCCTTACCAGAAGGCAATGATGACTTTGTCGTTTACAGCGACGCATCTGGTACTGGCTTAGGATGTGTTCTAATGCAAAGGGGAAAAGTAATTGCCTACGCTTCAAGGCAATTAAAGGATTACGAGAAAAGTGCACCAACTCATGATCTTGAGTTGGCTGCCGTTACCTTTGCTCTGAAGATCTGGCGTCACTATCTATATGGGACTCGGTGTCAGCTTTACACCGATCATAAGAGTCTCAAGCATCTCTTTACTCAAAAGGATCTAAACATGAAACAGCGACGGTCCTTGGAGCTTATCAAGGACTATGATTGCGAGATCCTATATCATCCCGGCAAAGCTAATGTTGTCGCGGATGCTTTGAATAGAAAAGTTTATCTAGAAAAGTGCTGCTATGCCCTAACTCCGGTTATATTCTCTTCTGATCTTATTGAAGACATCAGTATTGCTCAAGCTGAAGCACTGAAAGAAGAGAATCTCTGTTCTGAAAATCTCAAAGGGCAGTTACAATTCTTATCTCTAAACCATTTGGGACTTCACTGTCTCAAGGGAAACCGAATCTGGATTCCTAAATATGGTTCTATTCGCAACACTCTTCTATCCGAAGCCCATCAGTCCAAGTTATCTGTTCATCCTGGCAGCTCAAAGATGTATTTCGATCTGAAAGCTGATTACTGGTGGCCAGGAATGAAGAAAGACATCGGTAAATGTGTTGAAAGCTGCAGAGTCTGTCAGATGGTAAAGGCAGAACATCAGAAACCCTTCGGGGATATGCAACCACTACCAATTCCCGAGTGGAAGTGGGAGCATATAACTATGGATTTCATCACGAAGCTGCCGAAGACCAAGAGACAACACGACTCTATCTGGGTAGTCGTGGACAGATTAACGAAGTCAGCTCATTTCATACCGATGAAAGAGACGTACTCTCTTGATAGATTGGAACAGATATACATCACAGAAGTAATTTCTCGACATGGTGTGCCGAAATCTATCGTATCTGATCGTGATAGTCGTTTCACATCTAGATTCTGGCAAGCTCTACAAGACGGGATGGGTACTCGGATCTCTATGAGTACTGCTTATCATCCTAATGCAGATGGCCAGAGTGAGCGTACTATCCTTACTCTCGAAGATATGCTTCGTGCCTGCATTCTTGATCTAGGTGGTAACTGGGATGACCACTTGCCTTTGGTCGAATTCTCGTATAATAACAGTTATCATTCAACGATCAAGATGGCTCCTTTTGAAGCTTTGTACGGAAGAAAGTGCAGAACTCCTACCTGTTGGCGCGAAACAGGTGAATCGCCAATAGCGGGTCCTGCCCTTCTACAGTTGACTCACGAGAAGATTCAACTTGTTAGAAGAAATATGCTTGAAGCTCAAAGCAGGCAGAAGTCATATTACGACAATCGGCATAGATCAATAAGCTTTGCGGTTAACGATTGGGTGATGCTGAAAGTATCTCCAATGAAGAATGTGGTGAGATTCATAAAGCGAAACAAGCTAGCTCCGAGATTTATCGGTCCTTTCAAGATTGTGGAAAAGATAGGAAATCAATCTTATCGTCTTGAACTGCCGGCAGACTTATCTGGAATACATCCTGTATTCCATGTCAGTCATCTGAGAAAGAGCTTAGCAGACGAAAGAGAAGTTCAAATACCACACGTTAACTTGCAGATTGATGAAAAGCTTAGACTGGTTGAAGAGCCAGAACGTATTCTGGACTCGAAGACCAAGAAGCTTAGAAACAAAGAGATACAGTGGTGCTCGTTCAGTGGAAACACCATAAAGGTTCGCATCAGTCTTGGGAATCCAGAGATGTCATGAAAGCAACATATCCCAGTCTGTTCGAACATAGCTAACTTCGGGGACGAAGTTTGTGCGTGGTGGAGCCCATTCTGTAACAACCTAATTTTTGACCCAGTTATAAATTCAGTATTTTGAACCGATAATGTAATAATGTTACATTATTTGAATTATAATTTAATTAAGTTATGAAATATATTATTAAATTATATAAATATTTATATTATGAATTAATAAATTATTAAAGATAATTAAATAAAAGAGATATAATATACAAAAATGAAAGTAGGTTAACTAGTAAATATAACTAGATGAAGTATATAAACGTGGTTTACTATTAAAAAAAAATCAGATTCTCTCTCTCTACTCTCTCTCTAACTTTCTCTCTCTACTCTCTCTCTACCTTCTCTCTAAATTATCTCCCAAACCGACCGTCTGATTATCAAGTTATATATATCGTTAGAAAGATCTCGGAGAAAACTACACGAATCTGCTATCTCCTGCGTGATTTCATACGAATTTGAGGTAAGAATCGATATTTTTAAGTTTTTATATATTTCGGTTTTTTTGAATTTATTAGTTTTATGAAATTTAAAGCTATTTTTATGGAGTTTAACTAGAATTTGTATAATATAATCGAACATAGGTTTGTTACGTAACATATTCGTGATTTTAGGCCTAAAAATGTATGTTTTTAAAGCTGTAAATATGAACAAATTCGAGATGCCAAGAACAAACTCGAAATACATGGAACAAACTCGATTTTTAGCTAAATTCGATTATATATTCGAATTTGAATCATAAATTCGAATTAAATTTCGAATTTAATCATTAAATCGAACTTGGGTTCGAATTTGAGACATGATTCGATTTTATTACTATATTTGAATGGAAATTTCGAATTTAAGTATCACCTTTGACTATAATCACTAATTGAGGTTGGTGATTCAATTTTTTCCATACTTGAAATTAATGTCCTAAGATTTGACTTGGAGTTTGAATTTGACTATAAATTTGAGATGGAGACTTTGAGTTTGGCAAATATATTCGAGACTTAATTCAAATTTAACTTTAGGATTTGATTTTAGTCAATATTCGAATTTAGGCCTGCAAATTTATTAATATATTCGAATTTAACTATATAAATTCGAAACCCACTCCTTAAATTCGAATATATTAAATAAAATACATAGACCACGCATAAAATAATGAAATAATTAGCAAAATGGTTATATATATATATATATATATATATATATATATATATATATATATATATATATATATATATATATATATATATATATATATATATATATATATATATATATATATATATATATATATATATATAGACCTTTGAGAATATATGAAATACAGAATATTAATGAAAGATGATATATGAATGAACAAGTTATCAGAATCAGATAAAATAAAGAATTTAAAAGACTGAAAGATAATGATATTGATATGATTTTTGACACAATAATTCTGGACAGGTTCAGTAAAATACTGAACAAAGATTTAGAGATTTATAAAGTGGGTCAAAGATTTGATTTGACAGAGAACAGATTGAGATAAAATCCTGAGATAACTCAGGCGGCAGATTTTACATCTGTTTGATAAAGACCCAACACTGTGAGTTATAGATATTCAGATTTAACATGCTTAAATTTCCGGTTGAGACATATTGTTGATGCTTGATTTTATTTGACATTCATATTATCAGCTGGATTGTGACCTGTGCACACCATGGTTGGGTGTTGCCCAGTGGATCATGATAGCTATTTGACTTATCACTTCATATGATATTGCTTTTACTGTTCATTTCAGATATTGCGATAAGACTACTGCTATCATGACTTTGCTTGCATATGCTTCATCATTGCATATACTTGACATATTGATTCAGCTTGATTAGCCTTGATTGGTCTATTGTTCTAGACCTGGCTTTTTCACCAGTTCTATTGAACTTGGTAATGACCTCTGATGTTCCGCCACGTTGATTTACTGGTAGCTAGCCCAGTATGTGGCTGATCCCCACAATTTAAGCGTGAGCGTGGCTTGAGCATCATCCGACTCTATGACTTCTATGTCTTAATCATGAGGGCTGTAGCGGCAGCCAAGACATATCACGCTAGATTGATGATCCGCTTGACATGCATGTTAATTTGAAAATCTATTTACTCACTAAGCATTGCTTACGGTTGCTATAGTAACATTTTTACAGGAAAAGACAAAGGAAAGTCACCTGCCGGACCTAGTTCTTATATAACACCTTGCTTTTTATTTGCATTTTTATTTTTAGTAATTTTGAGCAATTTGCGTAAAATGATGTAATTTCGAGATTTAGTATAAATAGGAGTTGGGTGCTCCATTTTCTCACTTTTGCAAAACTAATCTAGCAACTTGAGAGACTCTCTCTCTAGAACCGAAACTTCTCTCTAACTTTTCTACCAAACCGAGGCTTATTACTTAGCTTATTTGTGAATATTAGGCTTGAAAATGCATGTTTAAAGCTGTAACTTATGAACAAACTCGAGTATGCATAGAACAGATTCGAAATGCCAAGTACAAGCTCTAATAGAGCTAAATTCGAGACATAGGTTCGAATCTAGCTTCAGATTCGAATGAGGTTCGAATCTAACCCCCCCCCCCCCCATTCGAATCTGTCTTCGAGTTTGGACCCATGTGTTCGAATTTGTTCATTAAATTCGAAACTCTCCCATTAAATTCGAATTTAATTGATAAAATTCACGAACAACACATAAATTAGCAAAATAAATAGCAAAATGTTTAGCTAGAAGTTATGGCTTATAGATGTTGGAATATTGAGCTAGCAGTATTAATTTAGCACATGTTCTGTAATATTAAACTTCAGATATTATACATAAGCCATTTAGCCCAGTTGCGAGTCAAAGCCAGTGCCAGAATATATTAAAGCCTAGATAAGCAAGTGCAAGCATTATAAAGCAATTTAAAGCGTAAATAAGCCCGAGCAAGCATTTCAGAGTATTTCAAGCATTTTCAGTACTGTGAGTAACATTTATTCTTGTTTACATGTTTTATATGAAATTGAGACATAAATTGCTTCTATGTGACTTCTTTGGAATTCAATAGACTTTTGTGAGTGAAGGCGAACACTGTGGTACAGGTGATGCCCAGCTTAGCCGGATCTTACATTTGATCTATTAATATGCATATTTATCTGCTATCTGTTTATCGTTCTGCATACTATACAACAAGCTTTGTGTTAGCGTTTCTTTGTGCATCTCATAAGCATTATATTTAGCAAGCAAGCAATTCTGATGCTCACCACTATCCCTAAGCATTATGCGGGTAGCTAGCCCCGCATCACAGATTGATCATCTGTCAGCGGTAAACCCCTAGTGGTGGCATCTCCTTTCTGCGTGAAATGTCTCAATCGTGCAACATTCTTTCTGGGTATTAAGCAAGCAAGCATAACAGCCTTTATAGGCACTTTCACCTCATATTTTACATGCATTCATGAATATCTGTTTACTCACTAAGCATTAGCTTACAGTTGCTACTCAAAATTTTTACAGGAAAAGGTAAAGAACAAGCTGGACCTTCTGCTTAGGTCTATTTTCTGATCAACCCAGAGGACTTAGCTCACTTTCAGCTTGTGGTATAGCTTTATGATGCCTTGGGTTCTGGGTAGCTGCTTTTATTTATATTGTGATGTTTTTAGCAACTTAGTACTGTAACCTCGTAGCACGTCTAGTGCAAGACGTATTGTAATATTTTATTTAGCTTTATGCATTTATTATTATTCCTGGGATTAGCAAGCGTGTTTTAAAGCAAGGATGTGACATCTTAGGTCTTACACGATCAAGACAGAAGTATCATAGACCTCTACTCAGCGAACTCATGTTGGTACTAATTGGATGATGATATTATGGTGATCTGGGTAGATTTATTTTGATTATATGATGACATGAATTAGATTAGACTTGTGCCCTTTATAAGTTTAATTTAAAAACCGTAATCTGTATTAAACTTAAATCCTAATATGTTTGTACTGTAATTTAATATTCCGCAATTAATTACTCTATCTTAGTTTGATTGATATCGTATTGCATGATGTGGGACCTAAACTAGTGAGAACTGTCCCGTAAGGGGTGGTCTTCACACGAATTTATTCTCATATTCAATTTAAAGCTTTCAATTTATTAATATATTCGAATTTAATTATATAAATTCGAAACCCACTCCTTAAATTCGAATATATTGAATAAAACACTTGGACAACACATAAAATTAACAAGATAATTAGCAAAATGATTATATATATTAATATATATATGTACCGACCTTTTGAGAATATTAATAAAACAAAGAATGATTTATGAACGAACAAGTTATCAGAATCAGATAAAATAAAGATTTTAAAGATAAAAGACGATGATATTAATATGATTTGATATGATAATTCTGGACAGGTTCAGTGAAATTCTGAACAAAGATTTAAAGATTTTTAAAGTAGGTAAAAGATTTGATTTGACAGAGAACAGATTGAGATAAAATCCTGAGATAACTCAGGTGGCAGATTTTACATCTGTTTGATAAAGACCCAGATCTGTGAGTTATAGATATTCGTATTTAACATACTTGAATTTCCGGTTGAGACATATTGTTGATGCTAGATTTATTTGACATTCATATTATCAGCTGGATTGTGACCTGTGCACACCATGGTTGGGTGTTGCCCAGTGGATCATGATAGCTATCTGACTATCACTTCATATGATCTTGTTTTTACAGTTCATTTCAGATATTGCTTTAAGATTACTGCTATCATGACTATGAATACTTATGCTTCATCATTGCATATACTTTGACATTTGATTCAGCTTGATTAGCCTCATTGGTCTATTGTTCTAGACCTGGCTATTTCACCAGTTCTATTGAACTTGGTAATGACCTCCGATGTTCCGCCACGTTGATTTACTGGTAGCTAGCCCAGTATGTGGCTGATCCCCACGATTAAAGCGTGAGCGTGGCCTGAGCATCATCCGACTCTATGACTTCTATGTCTCAATCTTGAGGGCTGAAGCGGCAGCCAAGACATATCACGCTAGACTTATGATGATCCGCTTGACTATGCATGTTGATTTGAAAATCTATTTACTCACTAAGCATTGCTTACGGTTGCTACATTAATATATTTACAGGAAAAGATAAAGGAAGGTCACCTGGCGGACCTAGTTCTTAGGTCCTACAAAGATCAAGACAGAAGTTTCATAGACCTCTACTCAGCAACCCCTTTTGGTACTAATTAGATGATGATAACATGATGGTCTGGGTAGATTTATTTTGAATATATGATGATATGAACTAGATTAGATAGTACCCTTTATAAGTTTAATTTGAAAACCGTAAACTGTATTAAACTTAATCCTAATATGCTTGTACATGTAATTCATAATTTCGCACTTAATTACTCTATCTTAGTTATGGTTGATATCGTATTGCATGATGTGGGACCTAGACTCGTGACTATCGCCCTGCAAGGGGTGGTTTTCACAGGATGGTATCAGAGCCCATAGTTTGAGTGAATCAAGTATTACATGAGTATACTTGGTCTCAAACTGAAGCAATACATATGTATCAATCATTTAGGTGGTTTGAACTGAGATAGGATGTACAGACTGTTAGGATGAGAAAAAGGGTACATAGATCTAAGTCTATAAACTGATAGTTAAATTATTTTAATTTTCGGTTAAGATGTCTGGATCAGGATCAGGTGACATACCAAGCAACATGACCCCACAACAAATGTTTGAAATTATGCAACAACTTTTAGCCCAACACTCTGAGCAACAAAATAAGATAATGCAAGAACAGTTTCAGGCCAGAGATGAGGACGAAGCTAAAAGATGTGAAGATAAGAAAAATAAGAGAAAAGATAAACAAGTCCAGAATGAAGAATCTGATTCTGAAAACTCTTCCCCTGAAACCCAAATCGAGCAGCCTAAAGGCTGTAAGTTCAAGGACTTCAAAGCGAGCAGTGCCCTGAACTTTGAGGGTATAGTGAATCCAATTCAGGCGATGGATTGGATCAGTCATATCGAAGAGATTTTCAGAATCTCTGATTGCTTAGAATCGAAAAAGGTGAGTTATGCGTCTGCGCTGTTTGTTGGAGCTGCTCGTGCATGGTGGAAGTCCCAGAGTAGTATCTATGGCGAACAAGTTATACAGACCTTAGAGTGGAACCAGTTCCTAGATATGTTCAATGCAAAATATTGTCCGATCGACCAACAAGATAAGATGGAGGTTCAACTGATGCAGCTGACCCAAGGAACCAAGAGAGTTGACGAATATGAACATGAATTCTCAAGACTATGCGGCTACTCCTCGTATCAAGTAGCTACCGAAGAAAGGAAGATGAATAGATTCCGTGGAGGACTCAACCCGAGATACCGACATCCGATGAGTGCGATAAGATACAAGAGTTACTTAGAAATGGTTGAAGCAGCTAGACAGATCGAGAGGGGTTATTTAGAGTATGGCGATCAGCTTTATGCTTCATCACTCATCAGCTAACCCAACATGTCCTTCTCCTCCGAAGAAGCAGAGATTCGGCAGATTCTTTAGGCCAAACAAATCTCAGACCCAGCAATGTCAACAATCCCAACCGAAAGCGCAAGCCTACTCATTGACAAACGAGCCACGATTCTGCAAGAGATGCAGAAAATCACACATGGGGCTGTGTAACCCAGATGACGTCACTTGCTTTGCGTGCAACAGAATTGGTCACAGTAGCGAAGAGTGTCCACAGCAGGGACGTGGATGTGCAAAATGCGAGAAAAGAGGACACTTCATGTATCAGTGTCGCAGCGGGCAACGATTTCAGTCGCAATCATCAGCGGGAGGTTCTACAGTAAAGAGTTCTACTGCAACTCCGACAGCAAGGACACGTGCGTTTCAGATAACAGCAGAAGAAGCGAGAGAAACACCTGACGTAGTTACCGGTACGTTTCTGTTAAATACGATACCTGCTCGCGTACTATTTGATTCTGGCGCTAGTCGTTCCATTATATCGACTTCTTTTGCATCAAGATTATATAAATCCCCGTCAAAGCTTCCTGTTGTAATTGATATCGAGACATCCAGTAACAACTACGTTATGGCTGATTTTGTCTACCGAAACTGCACCCTGCTCGTAAATAATATTGTATTCAACCTCGATCTTATACCGATTCCGCTAAAAGAGTTTGACGTTATCATCGGCATGGACTGGCTAACGAACAACGAAGCAACGATCGTATGCAACCGTCAGATCATCAAAATCAAGTCCTCAAACGGCCGAGTATTGGAGATCAAAGGAGAGAAAAGAAAAGGTGCTCACTGCTTCATTTCTGTAGAGAAAGCTCACAAATGTTTGTCTAAGGGTCACGAATCTTATCTGTGCTACGTCTCTTCTGAATCTAACTCTGAAAAGAAAACCCTAGCTGACATTCCTATCATCTGTGAGTTTCCAGACGTCTTTCCCGATGATATTTCTGGAGTACCACCAGAACGTCAAGTCGAATTCGGCATTGACTTAGTTCCTGGTGCGGCTCCCATTGCAAAATCTCCTTACAGACTTGCACTTGCAGAAATGCAGGAAATGTCAAAGCAGTTGCAAGAGCTGTTAGAGAAGGGTTTTATCCGACCGAGTTCATCTCCGTGGGGTGCACCTGTCTTATTCGTTAAGAAGAAAGACAGAACTTTTCGAATGTGCATTGATTACCCGAGTCACAATAAAGAATAAGTATCCTCTGCCCAGAATTGATGATCTATTTGATCAGCTACAAGGAGCCAGCTATTTCTCGAAAATCGATCTTCGATCTGGGTATCATCAATTAAAATTCAGAGATGAGGATATTCCGAAGACAGCCTTCCGAACAAGATACGGTCATTACGAATTTCTCGTGATGCCGTTTGGTTTAACGAATGCACCAGCGGCGTTCATGGACCTCATGAATCGTGTGTGCAGACCGATGCTGGATAAGTCAGTTATCATATTCATAGACGATATTCTGATTTACTCCAAAACGGAGGCTGATCATGCTATTCATTTACGGCAATTGCTAGAGTTACTGAGAAAAGAAAGACTCTATGCAAAATTTTCTAAATGCGAATTCTGGCTCAGACATGTATAACTTTATATTGTCTTGAGCTATTCCTTAAGCATTCTTTGATTGAACAAAAACTTGAAAGTTTAATTTGTTGCTTTTATAGATTCAATTCCTTGGCCATGTTGTTTCTGGAGAAGGTATTTCCGTTGATCCGTCTAAAGTCGAGGCCGTTCAAAAATGGCAAACGCCTCGCAATGCCTCCGAAATAAGAAGTTTCCTTGGATTGGCCGGTTATTATCGACGATTCATAAAGGACTTCTCAAAGATTGCTGTACCACTAACGATGCTAACACGAAAGAATACACCTTTCGTATGGGCAGATAAACAGCAAGAGGCATTTGAAACTTTGAAACAGAAGTTAATTCAAGCGCCGATCCTAGCTTTACCAGAAGGTAATGATGATTTTGTCGTTTACAGCAACGCATCTGGCACTGGCTTAGGATGTGTTCTGATGCAAAGAGGAAAAGTAATTGCCTACGCTTCAAGGCAATTGAAGGATTACGAGAAAAGTGCACCAACTCATGATCTTGAGTTGGCTGCCGTTACCTTTGCACTAAAGATCTGGCGTCATTATCTCTATGGGACTCGGTGTCAGCTTTACACCGATCATAAAAGTCTCAAACATCTCTTTACTCAAAAGGATCTGAATATGAAACAGTGACGGTCCTTGGAGCTTATTAAGGACTATGATTGCGAGATCCTATATCATCCCGGCAAAGCTAATGTTGTCGCGGATGCTTTGAGTAGAAAAATTTATCCAGAAAAGTGCTACTATGCCCTAACTCCGGTTATATTCTCTTCTGATCTTATTGAAGACATCAGAGTTGCTCAAGCTGAAGCACTGAAAGAAGAGAATCTCTGTTCTTAAAATCTTAAAGGGCAGCTACAATTTCTAACTCTGAATCATTTGGGACTTCATTGTCTCAAGGGAAACCGAATCTGGATCCCTAAGTATGGTTCAATCCGTAGCACTCTTCTATCTGAAGCTCACAAGTCCAAATTATCTGTTCATCCTGGCAGCTCAAAGATGTATTTCGATCTGAAAGCTGATTACTGGTGGCCAGGAATGAAGAAAGACATCGGTCGATATGTTCAAAGCTGCAGAATCTGTCAGATGGTTAAGGCAGAACACCAGAAACCCTTTGGGGATATGCAACCACTGCCAGTTCCTGAGTGGAAGTGGGAGCATATAACAATGGACTTCGTCACGAAGTTGCCGAAAACCAAAAGACAGCACGACTCCATCTGGGTAGTCGTGGACCGATTAACGAAGTCAGCTCACTTTATACCGATGAAAGAGACAAACTCCCTTGATAGATTGGCACAGATGTACATTACTAAAATCATTTCTCGACATGGTGTGCCGAAATCAATCGTCTCTGATCGTGATAGTCGTTTCACTTCGAGATTCTGGCAAGCAATGCAAGAAGGGATGGGTACTCGGATTTCTATGAGTACTGCTTATCATCCAAGTGCAGATGGTCAAAGTGAGCGTACTATCTTAACTCTTGAAGATATGCTTCGTGCCTGTGTTCTTGATCTGGGTGGTAACTGGGATGACCATTTGCCTTTGGTCGAATTCTCATATAACAACAGTTATCATTCCACGATTAAGACGGATCCATTTGAAGCTTTGTACGGAAGAAAGTGCAGAACTCCCACCTGTTGGCGCGAAACAGGTGAATCGCCAATAGCAGGACCTGCCCTTCTACAGTTGACTCATGAGAAGATTCAACTTGTCAGAAGGAATATTCTTGAAGCTCAAAGCAGGCAGAAGTCATATTATGATAATCGACACAAATCTATCAGCTTTGCGGTTAACGATTGGGTGATGCTGAAAGTATCTCCAATGAAGAATGTGGTAAGATTCATAAAGAGAAACAAGCTAGCTCCGAGATTCATCGGTCCGTTCAAGATTGTGGAAAAGATAGGAAATCAATCTTATCGTCTTGAACTGCCAGCGGACTTATCTGGAATACATCCTGTATTCCATGTCAGTCATCTGAGAGAGAGCTTAGCAGACGAAAGAGAAGTTCTAATACCACACGTTAACTTGCAGATTGATGAAAAGCTTAGAGTGGTTGAAGAGCCAGAACGTATTCTGGACTCGAAGACCAAGAAGCTTAGAAATAAAGATATACAGATGGTGCTCGTCCAGTGGAAACACCACAAAGGTTCGCATCAGTCTTGGGAATCTGAAGATGTCATGAAAGCAACATATCCCAGTCTGTTCGAACATAGCTAACTTCGGGTACGAAGTTTGTGCGTGGTGGAGCACATTCTGTAACAACCTGATATTTTGATCTAGTCTTAAATTCAGTATTTGAACCGATAATGTAATATTATTACATTATTTGAATTATAATTTAATTAATTTATGAGATATTTAATTAAATTATATAAATATTTAAAGTTATGATTTAATAATTATTAAAGATAATTAAATAAAAGAGATATAATATACAAAAATGAAAGTGGGTTAACTAGCAAATATAACTAGATGAAGTATATAAACGAGATTTATTATTCATTTAAACACTTTTACTCTCTCTCTCTACACACACACACTCTCTCTACACTCTCTCTCTACCTTCTCTCTAAATTATCTCCCAAACCGACAGGCCGATTATCGAGTTTTATATATCGTTGGAAAGATCTCGAAGAATTCTACATAAATCTGCTATTCCATACGTGATTTTGTACGAATTTGAGGTAAGAATCGATATTTTTAAGCTTTTATATTTTCGGTTTTAAGAATAAATTCGAATTTAATTATTTTGTATGATTAAAGTTAATTTAGCCTAAGTTTTTAACTAGATTAAGTATAAAATAAACGAACCTAGGCTTAATACTCATTATATTCGTGATTTATGGCTTTGAAATTCATGATTTAAAGCTGTAAATATGAACAAATTCGAGAATGCCAAGAACAAACTCGAAATGTATGAACAAACTCGATTTTGTAGTTAAATTCGAATATATGATTCGAATTTTTCCATTAAAATCGAATTAAAGTTTGTGTTTGGCACTAAATTCGAAAATATATAATTCGAATTTAGTGTGTGATTCGAATTTAAGTTCCACATTCGATTTTAATCCTTTAATTGAAGCCATGGATTTTGAATATGTCAAAGTCAAAGTATGGAAATCTAGAATTTTGTTCCTATGGTTTATAATCAAGATTGACTTCGAATTTATTCTCATATTCAATTTAAAGCTTTCAATTTATTAATATATTCGAATTTAATTATATAAATTCGAAACCCACTCCTTAAATTCGAATATATTGAATAAAACACTTGGACAACACATAAAATTAACAAGATAATTAGCAAAATGATTATATATATTAATATATATATGTACCGACCTTTTGAGAATATTAATAAAACAAAGAATGATTTATGAACGAACAAGTTATCAGAATCAGATAAAATAAAGATTTTAAAGATAAAAGACGATGATATTAATATGATTTGATATGATAATTCTGGACAGGTTCAGTGAAATTCTGAACAAAGATTTAAAGATTTTTAAAGTAGGTCAAAGATTTGATTTGACAGAGAACAGATTGAGATAAAATCCTGAGATAACTCAGGTGGCAGATTTTACATCTGTTTGATAAAGACCCAGATCTGTGAGTTATAGATATTCGGATTTAACATGCTTGAATTTCCGGTTGAGACATATTGTTGATGCTAGATTTATTTGACATTCATATTATCAGCTGGTTGTGACCTGTGCACACCATGGTTGGGTGTTGCCCAGTGGATCATGATAGCTATCTGACTATCACTTCATATGATCTTGTTTTTACAGTTCATTTCAGATATTGCTTTAAGATTACTGCTATCATGACTATGAATACTTATGCTTCATCATTGCATATACTTTGACATTTGATTCAGCTTGATTAGCCTCATTGGTCTATTGTTCTAGACCTGGCTATTTCACCAGTTCTATTGAACTTGGTAATGACCTCCGATGTTCCGCCACGTTGGTTTACTGGTAGCTAGCCTAGTATGTGGCTGATCCCCACGATTAAAGCGTGAGCGTGGCCTGAGCATCATCCGACTCTATGACTTCTATGTCTCAATCTTGAGGGCTGAAGCGGCAGCCAAGACATATCACGCTAGACTTATGATGATCCGCTTGACTATGCATGTTGATTTGAAAATCTATTTACTCACTAAGCATTGCTTACGGTTGCTACATTAATATTTTTACAGGAAAAGATAAAGGAAGGTCACCTGGCGGACCTAGTTCTTAGGTCCTACAAAGATCAAGACAGAAGTTTCATAGACCTCTACTCAGCAACCCCTTTTGGTACTAATTGGATGATGATAACATGATGGTCTGGGTAGATTTATTTTGAATATATGATGATATGAACTAGATTAGATAGTACCCTTTATAAGTTTAATTTGAAAACCGTAAACTGTATTAAACTTAATCCTAATATGCTTGTACATGTAATTCATAATTCCGCACTTAATTACTCTATCTTAGTTATGGTTGATATCGTATTGCATGATGTGGGACCTAGACTCGTGACTACCGCCCCGCAAGGGGTGGTCTTCACAGGTTGATTTAGAAAAGGGGCACCCATTGCACGGTGTTTCTGGGTTTTCAAAAAGAAAAGTGATAAAAATAGGTGAATGGGAAGAAATGTATAAAGATAGGTTACTTGCTTATAAACAAGTACAAGGAAATATTGATTTTAATGTTATACCATTGGAATGATAATGTAATTATTTTTCTATATTTAGTGAATTTGATGTAATGAAATAATGTTTGTCGTTTATTAATTATATTTGTCTCGACTTTGTTTAATACTTTATAAAATATTAGTTTAATAATGCAACATATTTTTATTTTTAGTTTTTATTTATTTTACACTTTTATAAACAATTTCAATTCTATTATATAATTGTATATAACTTGTTATTTTGTTGAAGTAAAAATAAAAAGTGTTTTTATTTTACTAATCGTTAAACGTTAATTGTTGTAAGTATTAATTGAGCTAAGTGAAATTAATTGAGCTAATCATTGAAAGTAAAGTATATTGAAAGTGGTGTTACATTAATAGGCTTGTAGAGTATGGTGCATGAAGTAACCCCATTTTAATTTCAGTTCTACTCTTTTTGGTCTTTCACAATACCGAATGGTTAAGACTGTCTTGTCATATATTGTTGAGGGTTGGAAACTCCAAATTATGAAGACCGCGAAATAACACCCCCAATTATTGGTGTGAACTCGAAAAAGCCATTTCAGTGTTGGGAACCCTGAAACTGAATAAAACATAACTTTAGGGTGTGTTTGATAGCTCTTATCAGAGTCAGATCAGATGTAAACCTCTTATTCGGTAAGAGGTTTAGAACATAAGTGCGTTTGATTGAGATGAGAAATGAAAGGTAAGAACTTCTTGCCGTGACCCCTTTTGATAAGACATAAACCTTCCTCTCATCACCACTTATCTAACAAAACACGCTCCGTTATTCTTTCTTTCTTAAACAGCTCACCTCAAACCCTACCCACTCTACCCTACCCTATCCTACCCTACCCCCACCACACCCACCCCTATCCTACCCCCTACCCTATCCTACCCTCAGCCACTCCACCTTAACCTACCCCATTTAACCTTAACCTACCTACACCATCCCACCACCACCCTCAACCCTACCTTACCCCACCCTACCCCCACCCTTATCCTATCCCACACTACCCTACCTCACCCCTACCCCCAACTAACCCACCCCTACCCCTACCCTACCCCTTAAACCTACCAACCCCACACCTACCCTACCTTACCACTCCCACCCAATTCACCCCCACCCCACCCCTAACCTTAGGGGTGTTCAAAAAAATCCGAAACCGAAAAACCGATACGATAAAGCGACAACCTTCCGATTTTGAGGTTAATCGAACCGGTTTTCTTAAGTTTTCAGTTTGGTTAACCGAATCAAATAAATCCTTCGGTTTAGATTTCGGTTACGGTTCAAGTTTTTAGTGACGGACGGTTAATCGAAAAACCGAAAATAAATTTAATTTTATATAATTTAGTTTTTAGGCATATCAATTTTAACATTTATACCAATAATAATATAATTTTATTACTCACTAATTAATCTACATCAATTTTGTAAGCAATTTAATTAATATTATGCGTTTACATTTCAATTTCAATAAAAATACGATGCAATTCTTACATTCTTATTAGATTTTAGTAATAATATTCAATATTTTAACGATAATCTTATTAGTACATTTGTAATTTAATTCATAATCTTGGTATTGTAAACATTTAAAGTTCTTTAAGTATTAATTGTTGGAGTTTATAAATTAAAAACGGTTAATTGGTTAACCGAATAACTGAACAAAAAATACCGATAATCTGATTATCGGTTAACCGAATATTTTGGTTTAGGTTTAGGTTCACAAAATACTTAAACTGACATGTTCAGTTAGTTATTCGAACCACGTTTTCGGTTCGGTTAACCATCCATGAACAACCCTACCTAACCTACCCTCAACCTACCCACCCATACCCTACCCTACCGCCTACACCTACCCTACCCCTCAAACCTACCCTACCTTACCCATCAACCTACCCACACCACCCTACCTCAACTCAACCCTACCCTCAACCTACCCACCCATCCCCTACTCCCCACCCTACCCCAAAAACCTACCAACCCCACACCTACCCTACCTTACCCCTAAACTTACCCACCCCACCCCACACTACCCCATCCCCTAACACTGAACTGTTTTATTCAAGCAGACTTTGCAAGTATGAAAACACAATCCTTTTGCACGTTCTGAATATCACACTCTTGATTGACTCACATTCCTTAGAAGCTTCCTTTTATACTCACACAGATAATCCCAGTGAAGTTTCCTCATTGGATGTAGAGATAGTGGAGTGTCTTTCCAAATAGACAAAATTACTATTCTGCACGTTCTGACAATGCAACATTTGTCTCTACATTGCAGAATCTTTGTCTTTTCCTTTTTGTCTTTGTTGTAGAAGACTTTATCTAAAAGAGGAATGTCAACTTTAAACCTTTCATCTTCTTGCATAGCCATTTTGATATAAGAAATGGTCTGTCACCCATTTCAAATATCCACTTTGTCTTCATGTAACAGATTAGCATGGGCAGTGTTAGCAGATTCTGTTTTCCACTTTGTCTTCGACTTTGTAAACTGGTCTTTTGGTCCAAGACAATACATGAGGACATATTCCATAAAGTGTTTAGTATGTTCACAAAGAACAGGTTCTGTTCACAAAGAACTGAACACTTAGAATTTGTCCAAGATGCTCAACAGGTATGAGCAGCGTAGACAGTGTATGTCCAGTCTGTTCAACAGAATAGAACAGCTTGGGCAATCTGCCTTAGTTGTAACAAATACAACAGGGTAAGCAACTTTCACTAAGGTAAATTACAACTGATGTAATAAAATAGATTACAACTAATGTAATAAAGTACAACATATGTACAAGGAAAATTTCAACAAATTGGACTGCTGATGGTGGGAGCAAATAATGGTAAGCCTGTCCAACTTATGGACAGCCTCCATTCTTCATCTACTCAGCAGTAGATGGACCTTCAAGTTGTTGCCTTCCTTCAAACAGTTGTTCAAAGTGCTCCATCGTCTCTTCAATTTCTTCTACTTCATGTCTGAGAAACATGAAGTCAGGGTGTTGAGGTTCTCCTCTCTCATAGAAACCTTTAAGCTGTTCCCAGATAGGAGCTCTCTATTTTGATAATTGTTTAAAAGTATCGGAGATTCTAAAGGCTATGATCTGTTTCAGACCAACTTTATGCAGATCAGATGCTCTCTGGAAACACATTTTCTTTGATAAGGGGTCCACAAAGAATACCCCAAATTCAGGATCTTCTATGAGTTTGCCTTCTTTAGGCTCAACTCCTCTGGGCAGGCTATAATTTACCCCTTTGATTTCAACAGCAAGGATGCCCTGTTCGATCATCATGAGGAGCTCTTCAAGCTCTGTATCCTTTCTCTTTCTCCTGGGCTTAATTTTGGGTTCCACCAAAGAGGTACCCTTGATTTGTTCTTCAGGAATTAAGCCCATGTCCTTTACCTTCTCTATCGGCATTTTGACATATGCCCTGACAGTTTTAGCAGTTTCAGATTTTGATCTGCTCATGGCAACGACCAACTCAACTCATTCTCTGTACCCCATGCAAGCAACATCAGTAGACTCATAAGCTTCAAGTTCTGGACCATCAGCACCTAGCCTGGTTATTTGAAGCTTCCACTGTTTACCTTTCCTTGAGATTGGGACAGCTTTGATAATAGTCTCCTTGTCAAGTCTTCTATTGTCAACATCATAGAACTTCTTACTTGCCACATTATAACAAGTGTACTTGGGCTCTTGCTGAGGAGGATACAGGCTTTGACTTGGTCACTAAGACCTGTGCACTCTGCTCTTTTTCTCCTTCTTTCTCAGTCACTAACTCTTTTGCAGCCTCTAACAATTTCCTTTGAACATCCAAGGAAGGCATTTTCACTTTTCTTGCTTCTTTGAATGCAAAGGCCTTGGCAGAGGCTTCTTCCTTCATTTTTCTTTCCAAAATCTCAAGCTGCTATTCTATAAATGTGTAATAAGTCTCTAGTGAAACGCCCATTTCTTTGGCTTGAGACTTGTCAAATTTGAGCTGAGCAGCTTTGAGATAGGCAGTGTCCAGAGAGGCCTTTTCTTTTCCCTTTGCTGTTTTAGCTGTAACAGCTTCAGTCTCCTCTTCCCCCTCTTCTTCAGTTCGTTCTAAAATCAGATGTCTCCATCTGCTTGGCCTATCCGCAGGAAAGGATTCCTCCCCCTTAGATGGTGCAGGGCTTGGAGATCCAGCCTGAGTAGGATGAGCAGTTTCAGAGACTTTAGAAGAACCTACAATAGGACCAGTTTGTGAAAGTCCTGCTATATGCCCACCTGAGGCTGACTTCTCCTTGGAGGGAGAAGAAGATTTCTCCCCTTATACTTGGTCTTCGAGGCAGATATCTTCTCCCCCTTTGAAGGAGATGGCACAGAGCCTTCAATAACAGGTCTGCCTGAAGGAATGGATCCAACAGGCTGGACATCAGCATTTTTGGGAATACGTTTGGAACCAACACGGCATTGCACTAAGAAAGCGAAGTTGTCCTTAACCATTGCTAACTAGGTAACACAGGTGTGAATATAAGAAGAATGAGAGGTAGCAAGGGAGGACAGCTGTGAGATAGTAGCCCTGTCAGATTCTGTGAACACGAAACTTTGAAGCTGTGCAAGAGTCAGTTCAAGGGATTCTTGCATATCATCAAAGTTTGATGACACAGAATTGGACAGAGATACCACTAAGGTATTGAGGCTGGCCAGAGTAGATGGAAGAGTATTTGAGCAGGTGTCAGCAAGGGCTAACAACTGTTGGGAAACAGCTAACAGTGTGGACACGGAGTCCTGCTGGTTAGAAAGAATTGATGAGAGGGAGGAGGATAGTTGTTGCAGCTGTGCAGTGAGTGCAAGCAGCTGAGAAGAATGATTAGCTTGGGGAGCAGGGGTTGGGAAAGAAGTCCTGAACGAATCCAGGAACCCCTGAAGCTGGGCAGACACAGAGTCTGAAATAATGGAGGGGAGGGAGCTCATAGAATTTTTTAAAGAGCCAACTTTGTTGGTCAGCACAGACAGCTGATCCTTCAAAGACAGATCTTTGGGAGATAGGGGTGTATGTGTT
Source organism: Centrapalus pauciflorus (assembly GCA_020465985.1). Lineage (NCBI taxonomy): Eukaryota > Viridiplantae > Streptophyta > Magnoliopsida > Asterales > Asteraceae > Centrapalus > Centrapalus pauciflorus. The sequence goes on from JAANYP010000320.1 coordinate 49,500, forward strand.
AACTGTTTGGATTGAGTGGATGGTGAGGAGTGCGATGGTGATGGTGAGGATTGAGGAGTATGGGGTTCAGTAGTGGAAGGGAGGGAGACTTTGGATAGTAATTCCATAGCCTGGGCTTTAGTTAAATGGCCCAAGTTGGAAGGGTCAAGGGGACCTTCAGCAGTGGCTGTATCTGCATCATGAGGTGAAGGGATGGGAGTTGGTGGCCTTTCAGATGGTACTGGTATTGTAACACCGTCATGAAGACCAGTGGTGGTTCCCTCAGTAGTCCCTTGGTGTAGAGGCACCTCTTTATGGGGAGAAGGGATGTGCATTTCAACATCATCAGTGGTGAAAGCTGATGATGGAATTTGTACTTGGGGAGCAGCCTCACCAGAGGGATGTTCTATTCCCTGTGGTTCATTAGCTTGGGTTGTTGGTCCTTCAACAGCTGTTGGGTGTGGAACAACTACATCACCAGGAATAGAATTTGAGGCTGATCTGCTGGATGGTCTGTTCTAGCAGCTTGGGTACCTCGTGCAGACTCAGATTATGTATGAGAAGTATAAGGGGGTGACTGTGTGGACTCAGTGTGAAGTGGAGAGGGCTCATGTCTTTCAATGTCTTCAGCCTATTGGGAGGCTTGGACAGTTGATGGGGTGGTCTCCTTTTGTACAAATGGTTCCTGTTGGGAGGAACCAGAGGGCCTAGGCTAACTCAGGGTGGACTCTTGTTGGAGTGAAGTCTGCTCCATGTTTGCTGCACTTACTCACAAAATAGAATAAGTAAAAGCAGTAGGGGTTGCTTCTTTGTCAACTGACTCTTGTAGGGAGGGGTCAGAGGGGCTAGTTTGGGAGGATGGTTTCTTTTTGGCTAATAATTTGCGTCTGTTATAGGATTTAAGGGATGAAGTGGAGGATGGATGTTGTGGGAATGTGATGAGGGGTTCTGTTTGAACTGGAGGTGAGACTGGGTCAGAAACAGGAGGTTCAACCTGTTCCATGGTCTCAGGTGCCACAGAGGCACCAGCCACAAAGGTTTCAAGTTCAACTGATGAACCAGGGTGAGCAGTCTGCTCCCCCTCAGCCACTGAGGCTGTTGGGGCAGACTTAGTTGTTTTAGCCTTCTTGTGGACAGGCTTCGCTTCACTTGATTGCAAAGCCTTTTTAATTAGTTTGGGCCTTGCTTGGATTTCCCCTTGGGAGTAGAAATTTGATCCAGCTTCTGAGTAGAAGGTCCTTCCACTAAACCAAGAAACCTCCTCATTGGTGTGGACAGAGGAGGTTCATTCAAGAACTGGGGCATAGAACACCCTATTTCCAATAACTGGAAATGTACCAGTAGACAGGTAAGGTTGAGTATTGTAGAGTTGCTCACCACATACATGTTTGAAAATGAGACTGAGGAACCTTGGATATCTGACAGCAGCTAGACGTTGTTGTTGCTCCACCAGATTCCTCAGGTTCAAGAAAATCCATCTTGCCATGTTCAGGGTTGTCCCGTCTACAAACTGTAGGACAATGGGGATTTCATCTCTGCTAAGTTGATCAAATGAACCAACCTTGCAGCTATAGCTCATCACCACTGAGGCAAATAGAAAGATGTATGTTGGAGATAGATCCCTCCTGAACAAGGTAGCACCCACTTTTGGTTCTGCTACACCACAGAAGCATAGCAGGTTGCCCATCTGTTCATCCTCAGGCTATGCTTTGTCATATTTGTCAGCAATGGGAAGATGAAGTACATCCCTGAGAAGAGCAGTAGTGATCTCAATAATTTGAGTGCCATTGAGAATAGTTCCGCTGATAGTTTTGGTAGATTGGTCATATGAATAGGTATACCAGAACTCATAGACCATCCCCTGGTACAGGACACCAGAAGAGGCAGTCATTACATAGTGTAGGGGATGGGCTTGAAGGAAGTCTACCATGGGTTCATAACCTTTTCCCACATAATATTTGGGAAAAGTCAGATTAGTAATGTAGTTGGTGGGTTTGATTGTAAGCATTATGGTGACAGAAGGATGTTTTTCAACATCATCACCAACCAACGAGGTAAAAGGGGGTTGTTTTGTGAGCCATTTGGAAAGTAGTAGGGAATGTACAACTTCGAACACTTAGTCTTTTTAGGGTTTAGCAGAGAGTTATCAAAGCAGTAGGAATAAGAAGAAGATGAAACAGTGGTTTGGGTATTTATAGGATTTGAATGTGAGTGAGTAGGAGAGATAAATGTTTGGGCGGTTGATTTGAAATGTTCTTAACGGAAAACGGAACGGTTTGCCAAGTCAGAACGGTTGTTAGACTAACTTGACCTTTTTAACTACTAACACACGTTAACAAACATTATCCGCAGGTAATTAAGTTAAATAAACACTCAATTTAAGTAACTTAAATGTGAAGAAAGGTAATTAAAACTGATGTTCTAAGTTTTTGTTCAAACCTGTGATGAACAGGTTTCATCACAAACTGATCACGCTTCAAGTTGTTCATGCAACCTGTGCAGCTATATGAGAACAGGTGTCATTGTGAAACCTATTCAATAGTTGACCAGGTTACAAGGCAATACCTTGTATGACAAATTAAGAGAGTGAGCAGGTTGGGACTTTGAACAACAGATCAGGTTTGAGATTATAACTTATTTTTGTCAAGCCTGTTATATGTCTCAGTTGTCCAAATTTTAAAAACTGGCTAAGTACAGGATAAGTGAAACCTGTTCTGTCCAAGTTGTTCTAAAAAGTTTTAACAGATTAGAACAAGTGATCTTTAGAACATCAATGACACTTAGTCACTTTTATTTAACATACCCAGCTTGCTCCAAGGTAATTAAACTTGTTTTCATCAAGAGGTTTGGTGAAAATGTCTGCAAGCTGTTCTTCTGAGGAAATAAAAATTACCTTCACATTACCTTTTTGGATGTGATCTCTGATAAAATGATATCTGACTTCAATATGCTTTGTTCTGGAGTGGAAGACTGGATTGTTGGAGATAGCTATGGCACTTGTATTATCACACAGAATAGGAGTTTTCCTATATACAAGGCCATAATCCTCAAGCTGATGTTGCATTCATAGAATCTGTCCACGACAGCTTCCAGTAGCAATGTACTCAGCTTCAACAGTAGAAGTAGAAACAGAATTCTGCTTCTTGCTGCACCAACTGATCAACTTACCACAAAGGAGTTGACATCCACCTGTTGTACTTTTCCTGTCTAGCCTGCAGCCTGCAAAATCAGAATCTGAGTAGCCAATTAGTTCAAGGCTGGAGTCTTTAGGATAGCAAGCTCCCAATCATGCCCCTGTAAGCTGTTACTGAAACAGCTTTGCCACATGCTTCAGCATCCAACTTTACATTGGTTGCCATTAGGGTTTTGATGGGAGAACTTTGACCAAATTTAAACTTTTTCAGAAGATCTAAGGTATACTTTTTTTTATTAATGAAAATTCCATTTGAGGTTTGTTTAACCTGTAATCCTAGAAAGAAAGTAAGTTCACCCATCATGTTCATTTCATATTTGGATTTCATAAGCAGTGAAGAGTTCTTGCTTAACTGTTCATTAGTAGAACCAAATATCATGTCATCCACATATATTTGAACAAGCATAATATCAGTTTTCACCTTCTTTATGAACAATGTGGTATCCACTTTACCTCTGGAATAACCATTGCCAATAAGGAAATCAGTAAGAGTGTTTCACCGTAGTCTATGCCTTCTTCTTGCCTATAGCCTTGAGCAACCAGTCTTCCCTTATTTCTAATGACATGACCTTCCTCATCCATTTTGTTTCTGAAAACCCATTTGGTACCAATTATAGTTTTACCTTTAGGAACAGGGACCAGCTTCCATACTTTGTTTCTCTCAAACTGATTGAGCTCTTCTTGCATGGCAGTGATCCAATTTGCATCTTTCAAAGCATCATCTACTTTTTTGGCTCCATCAGGGACACAAAACTAGAAAACATACAAAAGTTTCCTAAGTTGTCCCATCTTGTTTGTACCCCTTTGTTAATGTCACCAATTATTTGATCATTGGGGTGACAACTGATCCACTTAGGATCATGTTTCAATAAAGATTCTCCTGTATCATTTTCATTTTCATCAGGTCTTGCAGAACAACTTTCATGATTTTCAGACACACTATTGTCTTGAGTGTGTTCACCTATTGAACATGAAAATCTATTGTTGAACACATCAGCGAAGGATTCAGGGAAATCAAAATTGATTTGTTCTGGACATGGTGCATTAATTATATCAATACACTTATTGACACAGGGTGTACTAACATAATCATCATTATGCCCATTGTGGTTAACAGGTTCCACTATGGGTGAAATGGAAGCTCTTGAGTCATTTTCCTCAACATTTGAATGCATAAGTTCATCAAAGCTGAACTCTCCTGAAACTGAATCAGGAACAGCTTTGGTAGAGGCATTCCTAGACTCCTCAAAGGTGACATTGATAGATTCATCTATCTCCTTTTTTTCGTAGTTGTATACTCTGTAAACTTTAGAAACGGCAGAATAACCAACAAACACACCTTCATCAGCTTTGGGTTCAAATTTAGCCAGCTGATCCCTTTGATTTAGAATGAAGCAGGGACATCCAAACACATGGAAATAAATTATATTTGGCCTTCTTCCTTTGATTAACTCATAAGGAGTCTTGTTGAAGCTTTTCACCACTAAGGATCTGTTTTGAGTGAGCAAGCAGTGTTGACAGCTTCAGCCCAAAATGATGAAGGCAAACCTGATGCACACAACATGGTTCTAACAGCTTCAATGAGGGTTCCATTCCTCCTTTCAGCAACTCCATTTTGTTGTGGAGTTCATACAGCTGAAAGGTTTTGTGAGATCCCTCTTTCTTCACAGAAGTCCTCAAGAAAAGTGTTGTGGATTAAGAAGAGAGGAGTATTAATAGAAAAATTATGCTTGGATTTAAAATATGTTTTTCTCTGCTTGCTTTTCTCACAAACTGTGCAGAGTTTATCCTTATCAAAAGTTATAGAGGGAAAACCTGTTACCAACTCTTTCTTACAGAGTTTGTTGATATTCTTGAAGTTCAGGTGTGATAGCCTTTTGTGCCATAACCAGTTTAGGTCTGCATTGCTTCTTGAGATGAAACAGGTTTCAGTTGTTGGATCAGCAGATTTCATATCCACAACATATACACATTTCTTCCTTTGTACACACAGCACAACCTTGCCTTGGGGATCCAGTATATATCTCAGGTGCTCATCAAAGTTGACCTTGTAGCCAGCATCACACAGTTGGCTAATGCTAACAAGATTATGTTTTAGCCCAGACACATAGGCTAATCTTTTGAATATTGCAGCACCAGCTTGAAGGGTTCAATATCCTTCTGTGGATCCCTGAACATTGTCACCAAAGGTGACTTTTGGGCCTTTTTCAGGCCTGAGATCACTCAGCAAATCTTTGCAACCTGTCATGTGGCTTGAGCAGCCGCTGTCCAAGTACCAAACCTGGCTTGGTTGTTTAACGTGCAGAATATCATGGGAAAATATTAGTTTTTAGGGGAACTCATCGTAAGGATGAGTTCTCCTTCTTCATCAACATTTGTTGATGGACCACTTAGATCTACACTAATATTTCCAATTTGGATTGTATCAGCTTGGATACTCTTCTCAATGACCATGTTACTTCCAACACTGCTGGTTTTTGCAATGTTGGAACTAGCAGTGTCAGCAGGCCTTATGTCCTCAATTTCATGACAGTCTTTGGCCATATGAGTCTTCTTCCCACATCTATAGCATTTTCTCTTTTTAGACTTTTTGGAAGAAGTACTCCCAGAAACACATTCTTGGGTATCCTTGTTGGACTTCTTAGCAGGTTTAGCAAACTTATTACTATTCTTAGAAGAACCAACAGTTTGAGTGGAAGGTACAACAGCAACAGCTTTACCTGTGTCCTCTTTCCTCTTTTTACGAGGCTAGAGATCAAATATTGGAAGTTTAATTTACTTTTTTCCTTCCACAGGTTTGGGAAACTTATTCCCTGTTTTCTCAGGTTGGACAATGGCTTTGCCTTTACCTTTACTAAGATGTGATGACTGTTGCCTATCAACATGATCATTAATTATGGTTTTATCAAAAGGTTTTCCTTCATTTATCATCAGTGTTCCACTATGATTGAAAAACTTATTTGAAACCTCAGTAGATTTGCTTCCAACATGAGACTTACACTTGTTGAAAACATGTTGCTTTCCTTTTGAAAACTTTTTCTCAAAATGATAAGCATCAAAAGGGTTAACAGGTTTCTTTCCATCAGCTTTAGATCCAGATCTGTCTTGTTCATAGGTTTAGTGTCCAAAGTTGTAGTTTGAACTTGTTTTCCCCTCTTTTGTTTGTGTGAACTAGCTATGCACTTAGCAGACTGATTTGATGGAGAACGCATTCCATCAGTAGTCTTTAAAGCTTTTTCACACAAACTGTCAGTAGTTTGAGGCCTGACAAACCTGTTTGTTGAGACCAGCTTTCCATTTACTCTTTAGATAAAAGTACTTGGAAGCTCACCAAGAGTGGATAAGTCTTTTTCAATATTATTTATCTCAACAATTGAAGCTACTGTAGCAAGATCCCCTCCAAGATAGGCTTGGATTTGAGCAACGATCTGCTGACTGATACAGTGGTTGACTTTCTGTGCTGATTGGCACCAAGAGTCAACAATCTTTTGAAGCTTGGCATGCTTAGAATCTGTCTCTCTCTTTTGTTCTAATAAATTGGTGTTGATGTGTTTTACTTCATAAAGTTCAAATTTCAACTTATGAAAGCTGTCCATTTCGTTGTCTTTTGTTTCAAGATCAGTTTTTAACTTAGAGATCTCAGATTTCAAAGCATCATGCTTCTCAACAGCAGCTTTTAAATCAACAAGTAAATATTCAAACATTTTAACTTTTTCATCAGAACTGTAATCCATAAAATTTTGTACCTTATACATCATAGTTGGGTTCCAGTTCTCCAAGTTGCTGAGAGCTTCAGCTTCAGTCAAGTCCTGTTTATAGTTTCTTGTTGAGGGGACATCAGTGTTCGCCATCAAACAATTGTTGTCCTCTTCATTAGACGATGAATCAGACTCCTCCCAGTCACAAGTCTCAGCCATGAGTCCCTTCTGCTTGTTGGAAACCACTGAGTCTTCGACCTTTCTAAGCTTAGCCATGGCCATTAGGTACTTAACCCTGTAGCCATCATCTTTATTTGTCTTGTATGGTTTGGATGAGGAGCCAACAGCTTTAGACACACAGTCAGCAACTATATGGCATGTTTTGCCACATTTAAAGCACTCAACCTTGGTTTTGTCAAATGCCTTCTTTTTTATGGCACCTGACTTCTTTTGCAGCATCTTTCCACCAAACCTCTTCTTATTGAGTTTTCTGACAAGCATAGCAATCATTTGCTCATCATCAAACTCAGTAAGGTCTTCACAGTCTTCTTCCTCTGACAATTCTTCCATTTCATCATCAGCCTGTTGATCAGATTGTGTGAACACATCACACACCTGACCAGCAGATTGTCTCACGCTGGCCACTAAGGCAACACCTCTTTTGGACATCTCTAAGGCATTTCTTTTCAGTTGCCTTGACTTTTCATTATTCAACAAGGATCCATAAAAATTCATAAGATCCATGCCTCTGATGGTACTTGAGTTTTTGAGGATAGTAGAGAAGTAATTCCATTCCTCGGGCAAAATGTCCAAAAATTTGTTCACCAAAGTTAAGCTGTCTTTAATGATCCCAACAGCTTTGAGATCATTTATCAGGGCAGTGAACCTGGTGTAGGTTTCAGTGAGTGACTCCTTTGGCTTTGCAAAGAACAGCTCATACTGTCTAACAAGATTTTTAATCCTGTTATCCAGTGTGATAGTGGGACCATCATAGACAGTACACAAAGTATCCCACATCTCATTTGCAGTATTCATTTTCTCAACATGTTTGAACACATCATCAGGGAGAGAAATAACAAGATTGTTCCTAGCATTTGCATCAAGAGCAACCAGTCTTTTGTCTTCATCAGACCATTGAGCTTTTGCCTTCTCAATAGTCCTGACTTCAGGAACAGCTCTTTCAGCAGCAAGAATTATAGTAGTAACAGAGGTTGGCAAATAGGGACCTTCCATTACTATTTCTGATAGCCGTACATCCAGATTCTCTAAGTAGAGCATCATTCTGCACTTCCATCTAGAGAAGTTCTAATGATTGAACTTGGGAGGTTTTGCCATTGAACCATTGTCATAATAAGATGAAGAACTGGCAACATTGTTGTCCATGATGGGAAATAGGGAGTAATGAGAGATCTAGAGTTAACACACACTATAAACTGCTCTGATACCAGTTGTAGGTCCCAAAAGGTTTCACTAGTATGTTTCTATAAGCTGTAGAGGGGGGGGGGGGGGGGTGAATACAGCTATTTAAAATTTCAACACACTTTCTCAATGTTTGTATGTATTATCAACAAGTGTTAATTACAAACAAGCTCGAACTACGGAAAGGTTCAAGCTGAGATGATAGATAAACAGATGTTCTACTAATCTAAGACACACTCAGACCAGATACAATGAACACACTCACAGACATGGACTCACTATTTACAAGACAGACAGACAAACAGCTTGAACGAGAATCGCTTGGACACAGTCAACTGTTTTATTCAAGCAGACTTTGCATGCATGAAAACACAATCCTTTTGCACGTTCTGAATATCACACTCTTGGTCGTCTCACATTCCTTAGAAGCTTCCTTTTATACTCTCACAGAGAATCCCAGTGAAGTTTCCTCATTGGATGTAGAGATAGTGAAGTGTCTTTCCAAAAAGACAAAATTACTTTTCTGCACGTTCTGACAAAGGAGCATTTGTCTCTACATTGCAGAATCTTTGTCTTTTCCTTTTTGTCTCTATTGCAGAAGGCTTCAACTAAAAGAGGAATGTCAACTTTAAACATTTCATCTTCTTGTATAGCCATTTTTATATAAGAAATGGTCTGTCACCCATTTCAATTATCCACTTTGTCTTCATGTAACAGAGTAGCGTGGCCAGTGTTAGCGGATTCTGTTTTTCCACTTTGTCTTCGACTTTGTAAACTGATCTTTTGGTCCAAGACAATACATAAGGACATGGAAACATATTCCATAAAGTGTTTAGCCTGTTTACAAAGAACAGGTTCTGTTCACAAAGAACAGAACACTTAGAATTTGTCCAAGCTGCTCAACAGGTATGAGCAGCGTAGACAGTTTATGTACAGCCTGTTCAACAGAATAGAACAGCTTGGACAATCTGCCCTAGTTGCAACAAACGCAACTGGGTAAGCAGCTTTGACTTATATTGCAAATCACTTTTCAGGTTTCAACAAGGCTTTAAGAAGCCTTAAATTACACCTTCAAGTGCATCAAACAGGTTCGATTAATAATCTCCCCCTAAGATGTATAACAGGTTTCACTGAGGCCTTTTTGTGCCAAAGACAACCCCTTACTCATATTTATTATAATGAGAATTATTCTAATAACTTTTGATAAAATTTATTGTTTTTCAATAACATATCTATATAACTTATAAACTTTGGTTATTTGGAAGTTAATAAACATAACTTATAAACTTGAATTATTACTTGATTCTTGAAAGCATGTTGATTATATGTTTCTTGAATGCGTATATGTTACTTGATTATAACTTATAAACTTGAATTGATTTCTTACTTGAATCTTGTTAAAGCTATTTGAATGTTTTTAAAGGTTTACCTGAATGACTTTGATTCAATGATATTATTGTTACTTGATACTTTACTTTAATCAATGATATTGGTTTACTTGAATCTTGTTATTGTTATTTGGTTTTGTTGAATGCATATATGTTACTTGATTATAACATGTAAACTTGAATTAATTTCTTACTTGAATCTTGTTAAAGCTATTTGAATCTTTTTGAAGGGTTTCCTAGAATCACTTTGATTCAATGATAGTATTGTTACTTGATACTTGACTTCAATCAATGATATTGGTTTGGTTTTGAGAACGAATATGTACAATTAATAAAAACAATTGAAATCAGATAATTTATAAAACAAACAGGCTTATTGAATACTCTTATTTGAAGTGGAATCAGACATGAGACAATTTACCTCTTATGCAATCAAACAACACCTTAATGTCACTCCCTTCATAATAAAAGTTTCTCATTTCCAATAACGCCAACTTTCCTACCTAAGAATATTATTCTTAAGATCATGCTTAGTTTAATTAATTTTAAAGAATCAATTATTTTTCCTTTCAATCCATTACAATCATGTTCACAAAGAATATAAGTAGTTCCAGTCATCATCATTGTTATTTAAGAGACATCGATAAAAACTCATTAGACCTCGATTACTATGGTAATTAATGTTGTTATAAATTAATATTTGAAATGTAGTTTAAGAATATATATATATTTTTTCATTCTGTATAAATGAGTTTGAAGATGTGTTCAGAATTGAAAATTTTTTTAGGGTTGTTTTACAGATCAACCGTGACGAAGATGCATCGAATATGGCTCCATTTTTCTTATTGTGTTCAAAAAGAAAAAATTGGTCTTTACTTTCTACATGTAGATACGTTAGTTAATAAGTTAGGTCTTTGTCCTGCTATTCGGAGATATCTATACTATGTCCTACATGGTGAGAATCTCGACTGTGATCTTTAAACATTAAACGACAAGTCTAATGTATATTTCTTTTTGAGTCACATTTCCGAGTTATTTCAGTTCGTGTTTGATGTGAACTTAGATGATGATAGCGAGTTCCATGAACCCTTTAATACATTTATTAATACTTTTAATGTTACAAGTACCACCTAAAAGTTCAGTCTCCTGCTACTCATTACATAATGATCACATCTTTGACTTCTTATTGGAGGAGATCCTCTTTGGTTCATCTCTTCATTTAAAACATACAAAGTCCAAGAAAATATTGACGTATCTAAGGAACTCATCAATATATTTTCAGTTTTCAAGCTAACCCAACCAAACTATAAGTCATGATTTGGTATTCTCTAGTAATAGTAAAACTTGGTTTTTAGTTCGTATCCCAAATCGGTCATTATCTGGATCATGAATTGGTTCGTAAATTATTTGCTCGTCTTTGTAAGTTCTTTTAGCAAAGTCGTGAAAATAGTGTGATCTATAATGTTAATGGTAAATCTTGTTCATGACCTGCATAAAAGTACAATAATAGTAGGTTTTGAATAATGCACAATCATTTTATATATTTACAGGTTTCTTTCTTTGCATGATTTTGTGGTTGGTTGGTTGAACGAAAATGCTAGAAATGTGTGCTCATTTGTAACAGTTTGTTTTAATGATATGGATTTGGAGTAGGGTTGTATCATTCAAATTTGAAAACATTTAACCATATTTATAATGATATATGTTTATGTAAAAAAATCATATTCGATGTTGGGAACACGGAGTGTCAGAAATAGTAAGATTCATTATATTTTTGTATTCTAAACACCAAATATCAGGCACAGTAATATTCGGTCATCTTTGACAAGACTGCTTAATGTAATTCGATGTTGGGAAACCCGAATGTTATTAACAATAATCATCTGTCAGTAGTGACATGACCACACATTGTAATTAAGTGTTAGGAAATTTGAATGTCAGTAACAATAAGATTCTGTCAGTATTGACATGGCTGCACACTGTAATTCTGTGTTGGAAACACCAAATATCCGTAATAGTAAGATTCACTGTCAAAGGTGTCATGATTGTACACTATAATTCATTTATTAGTTTCACCTTTATGTTTATGTTCTTATTTCTTAAGTTGATCCTTATTGAAGTATTATAATTGGTAATTTTACTTTTAATTGAATTTTTTATCAGTTGTTGTTCGAATTATTAGTGTAAGTAATTGTTATTAAACAAATTGTTACTATTAATTTAATTTGCGAGATTGTAATAGCCAAATTAATAAAATGAAACATCACATACATTCAAACAACTAGTATGTTACAATGCTTGCATTTTAATTCAAAGCATAGAACAGTGTTACTGGAAAAAGGGTTGTGAGTTTCCACATGTTGTGCGATTGTTACAGGTCACATGACAAATGTCACATCTACGAATACGTTTTTGTTCCGGATCCCAAACATCCATCTCATTATGTATTTGGCAGGCACGTCTTCTACCAGTGGCCTTTGTTAAATTAGTGACATCGGCTTTTATTTTCCATCTAGGTTCGGTCCATAAGTCCTTGTGTTTAAGTTGTTGAAAATTACATCTATATTGTTGTCCATAGATATCCGTCATGTAAACATCATGGACAATAGTTTCCAATGATGCACCTCTTTGTCCACATATGACAATTGCATGTGAACACGGAAAGCTATCATCTGGCATTTGTCAGAAGTGCAGGTACGGTGTGAAAACTCAACGGTGTAATCATTTCATCCAGTGTTATTCGTCATTAGGTTGGAAACTGCCTTGTACATACCCCTTGCATAGATAAACTCAATACTTATATGTTCTTGTGTATGATGTTCATTCAACATGAACAGACGTCACATTCTTGGTGGTAACAGTGTGTCACAGTTTAATGCAATCTTGCTGTACTTCCTGAAACGCTAGCTCCACATATTTGTTGAACGTGTATTCTATACAGACTCTTATCAGCAGTAATCTGGCCGCACGCAATGAATTATTCATTCACTCTGCTATGTTTTTTGTAAGGTTTCCCTAACGCTTATGGTCACAATCATGCACTAGAGTCCATTTAGTTGTACCTATATCCTTTAGATACTTTCAAACATCCTCATTTAATTACCTCATTTCGTTAACGAAGTATTTATACTTCCTCTTTGGGTCATGGAACCCATCTCTAGCACAACTTCTTCAACGTTGACACCTTGAACTGTGTCATGAGTTTCTTCATACATGATGCAAACAATAACGATGGTATGCAAATGGCTTCATCAAATTATGTAGATTTTGCATTGCGTTGATGATTCCTTTATGTTTGTCTGAAATGGCGCACAACAGCTCTGTTGATCTATTGACAACATACAACCCAAACATTTTAAAGAACCATGCCTAAGTTTCATTTGTTTCTTCATCCATGATAGTGTAAGCAATCGACAATACGTGGTTGTTTGCATCTTTGTAACTGTCGTTAGTAACTTCCCCTTATAAGAACCCTTAAATGTGTTTTGTCCACACAAATCACCACTGAAAATTGTGGAATGCCTTTATTGCTAGTCTGAAGCTCCAGAACACATATTTGAACGTTGCAAAGTCGGACGCGGCTTTGAGGATGATGCTGTCATTCAACAATTGTGTCTTTGTTTGCGAATAGTAACACCTTAATGTATGTAGACAACTCTTGAAAGTTGTTTTCTCAGCTACAAATGGCATTTTGTTAGTCATGCCAAGCCTTCATGTAAGATACATCAACTTTAAAGTAGTGCTTTAAGTGAGTTTGAACATGTTTCACCAGCATGTCGATCCTCTCTTTTACAAAAAAATGGTTGACGCTCACTGTTGTGCTGTTTGTTTTTAGGGTCCAGTTATTGTTTCAAACGATGCTTCCATGGCAATTATGTGAATCCACACTTATAAATTTCCCACATATTTCTTTTCTTTCTTTTTGAAGCACGAACCAAGCACTTGCACTCTCCTGATCCTGATTGTTCATTTGGGCATTTATGAGTTATGTAACATTTGGCTTTAAAGAAGGTGAGTGTGATGTCCATAACTATAAGTTTCTTGTTTTGTTCGATATTCCATCTTCTAACGGAAAAAAATCAGGTCCTCTTTGCCCTTGAAGCACACATTTTGTGTCGAACGATGTTTGATGTGTGACACCACATGCCTAACTCCTCATCTTTCACCTATTCGGGAAACACAATGTCGTTGTAAGCTACCATATTTGGATGAGATGCAGAAGATGTTGGTTTTGCAAAAGTGGGAAAAGGAATGGCCAAATCATCGTCATCGTCTGAGTCTAAATGTATTTCTTCGTCAATAGATTCTTCTTGTAGGCTTGAAGGTTCAGAGCTACAGTCATCTGAATTCACAATAAGTTGCGGTGCCTTCTCAATCATCATCATAATGTGAATCAGGCCCGACGTTTTGTCAGCAGTGACATGACCGGACACTAAGATTTGGTGTTAGGAACACCAAATGTCAGTAACAATAATATTTTGACAACAATGACATGACTAGACATTGTAATTTGGTGTTGGGAAATTGAATGCTAATACATTATAAAGATTGTGTTGTATGAACCTTCGTTCACAACTATCAAGCAGACATGAGTTCTTCTTTGTCTATAAGAGGTTGGTACATTACCCGACCAGAAGAACCAAAGCTTAACCCAGACCATTATGGTAATGTCTGGATGTGACATCCCACATTGGTGGGCGAGAGAACCAATAGATCTTTATAAGGGTGGTAACAAATGGCATCAGAGTCGGACACCGGACCAATGTGCACAGCGAGGACGCTGTGTCCCTAACGGGGGAGGATTGTGACATCCCACATTGGTGGGCGAGAGAACCAAGAGATTTTTATAAGGGTGAAGTAACTCTCCCCGAACAGGACCTGTTTTGGGATGAAAACAAAACCGTGAGGCACCGTGTTACGGTAGCCAAAGCGGAAAATATCCTGTCTCGGTGGGCTTGGGCTGTTACACTAGAATCTCAACTTAAACACATTATCTTATTTTGTTTATAATTTCAGCTATAATTCGATCTTTGATGTACATGCATTAAGCATATGAGTTTGAAGAACTGTTCACCATAAAGCTCCATGTTATCGTGGTCTTCATAGGAAAACCAGGACGAGATTACATAAACGATGTTCTCCATTACATTATTGTGTCCATAAAGATCACTTTAAAGAATAGTTTTTCAATTGCAGAATTATGGAGGAGGCTTTAGGTTACCCAAAGAGGTATCGAATAAATGGTACTATCATCATGAAACAGGTGTTGACTTAGATTAGAATCTGCATTTACTAGAACAAATTGGTTTTATGGATATTTTTTATATAAATAGTAAAAACCTCTATTGGATGATGATCATTGTATTTTTATTTGAATTAAAGAATTTGACATTTTCATACCTTATGGTTGAAAAGAAAATTGGTTTCATATAAGTGCTAGTATTTTCCATGTTCATTGAGACAAATTATGTGTCATAAATTATATTATGTTTTGTGTGACAAAAAAAAAATAAATGTCACTGAATCTTAAATTTGTGACAAAAAGTTAAGTACGGTTAAACTAAAAAGAAGTATACCGACTAAAAAGGAAGTGTCACTAGATCCTAACAAGAGTATAGTGACAAAAACTAAAAGTGCCTCTAAATCCAAAATAGACTGCAGCAATGCAAGGTAGAAGTGCCACTTTTTATAGCTGTCGTTGATTCCTGCACTGGCTTTTAGTGGAGCTTTTTAAGTCTTTTGTGACAGTTTCTACATGTTACTAAATAGCAAATTTTTTGTAGGGAGGAATTGGCTGTTGGAGGGTACTGTCAAATATAGAATGATTTTGATATACATTTATGATGTGGAGCTGCACTACTTGTATGATCCACTTAGGGTACCTAGAGAGGAATTCAATAGTAGGGAAGCTATTGGGATTCAAAATATAGGTGATGAGCTTGTTGCTATAGAATATTTACCATTGTTACAATCATCTCGTACGTCTTTAGTAAAGTATTAGTCTTCAATTTATGTAATGATATTCTCATTCAATGATATGTCTTTTACAACATTTCAGTTCGTACTAAAGTTTAACCACATAAAATAATTAAATTATTAAAAATCTTTGATAAAACTATTAATGAATAACCAAAAGTGATTACAATAGTTGATGTATCTATCAATGGGTATAGTTGTTGGAAAAACTCTCTAAATAAACAATCACAGGATTTACTAAACTGAACTTTTATTAATAATCTTTGAAATACACACTTTTACAATCTTTACAATACAATCTATATATACTAGACGAAAGGGTGCGAGTGAACCGACACAATGGTTCATGGTACCCTTTCATGAATGGTTGCGACTTTTACGAATAGTTGCAACTCTTCAAGTTTACTACATGCTATTCTAGGCCCTTATACTTTAGATAATTACATATTAAACTCTAAACTATTACATAATCAAGATTAAACTAACATTCTCCCCCTTAATCTTGATTGTTCTTCAAGTCTTCAATCTTCTGTTCTTCTGTTTGTCTTCAACACTTGCATCTTCTTGCTCGTGCAATCTCAATCTTGTTAGTTTCTCTAACTGTCTCTGCATTTGTCTCTCAAATGCTGCATCTGTGTCTCAAATGCTGCATCTGTGTCTCAAATGCGGTCTCTCTATCTGTATTTGATTTTGCTGAATCAAATCTTCGGTTTTCCTAACCTACTTTAAGAAAAACGATCTACTTTTGATCAGTTCTTCTTTGAATCTCTACTTTTAAGAAAAATGATCTACTCTTGATCAATTTTTCTTTGATTGATCATCTACTCTCGATCAATCATACTCTCTTTGGTCTAATCTCGACCTTGTCTCCTCACTCTCTCTCTCTCTCTCTCTCTCTCTCTCTCTCTCTCTCTCTCTCTCTCTCTCTCTTCTTTCTTTCTTGTTATTGATCTAATCTTGATCAATAACCATCAGTAACGTTGGTTCTAAGTCTTCTTCAATGAGGTTTGACACTTCTTTTCTATGATCTGGTTCTGAACAATTCTTAGCGTAGTGTCCAAATTTGTGACAATTGTAGCATTCTATCTCTCTAGTATCTCTTCGTTGGTAGCTTTGATTTCCAGGGTTTCTTCCTCCTTTATCATGACTATCTTTACTTCTGTTATCTCTTGCGAATCTTTCGTGGCCTCTTCCTTGTGTCTGATTTCTTCCTCCTCGTCTATTGTTGTGTTCATAACTTCTGTCATTTCCTTGATGTGTGAACAACAACTTCTCATTATAATATTCCTGACTACCTTTTCTAAACTTAATCCTTTCTTCGTAAGTCTTAAGTTTTCCGATAATTTCTTCTAACTTAACTGTCTTAAGGTCTGCAATCATCTCAATAGTTGCTACTACTGGTATAAATCTATCTGGTACTGAATTAAGTATCATCCGTACTTTTGTTTGCTCATCAAATGTTAATCCACATGTTGCAGCCTTCGAAATAATACTCATTAACTTTCCTGCAAATGTATCTATCGTCTCATCTTCTTTCATCACTAATTTTTCAAACTCTGATTTTAGTTGTTGCGAGTGCGCTTGTTGTACATCTTCTGTGCCAATAAATTTGATTTTAACGAATCCCAAATTTCTTTTGCTGTTTCACATCCCGCAACTTGCATTTGCAAATCTTCTGGTAACCCTTGAAATAGGTATGCAGAAGCTGAACTATCCTTTTTTACATCAATCTCATTTGATGTATCTGATTCTTCTATCAAATCCCAAACTCCATTTGCCACTATATTTTCTTCATTCTTAATGCCCATAATGTGTAATTCGTATTTTTCAAAATTGGACATTGATACGATGATAATGT
The DNA here is from genome assembly GCA_020465985.1 of Centrapalus pauciflorus. Classification (NCBI taxonomy): domain Eukaryota; kingdom Viridiplantae; phylum Streptophyta; class Magnoliopsida; order Asterales; family Asteraceae; genus Centrapalus; species Centrapalus pauciflorus. Next base: position 67,011 of record JAANYP010000320.1, read on the forward strand.
TGTGACAACAACAGTATCTTTACCTCCTGACATACTATTTAAATTGATTTTTCCTTAAACTAAAATATATATAAGAAATAATTCAACTTAATTTTTATATCTAACCACAATTATTCCTCAAATAATTTAATCTTTTCTAACTAAAATTATAATGGCAAATTTCAAACTTTAATTTATTTTCTAATAAATTAAAATCTAACTTCTAAAATAATTATAATATACATAAACAGAATATATATATATATATATTAAAATTAAAATTTTAGAAAAGAAAAACCTGTTTTCTTTACTTTGGGCTCCTCTGTTGGGCTCCTTCTTTTCTCCCTTATCTGGGCTTCTTCTAATCAAACTGCTTGGGCTTGTTTCACCAGAAATATAACTTGGCCTCTGGCCCTCTGCTACCTGCTCTTTGAACCGGTGCAACTGTACTGAGACGCCTCCTTCTTCTTCAACGGTTTGCTTCCCAAACAGTGTGTCTATCTTCCTTGAACCGATACTATGTCTTTTCCTAATCAGGCTTCCTGAAGCCTCTGTTGAATCGGTGCTACCCCTTTTAATGGTTGCCTTCGTTTTTTCAACCGGTTCTTGCTTTTCCTTTTTTGAATCGATGCGATGGCTTGATGAATCGGTGTAACCCTAGTCTAATTCGATGGTTCGCTGAAACTGAAAAACCATTTCTGTTGCCTATACCTAATCGGCGTCGCTGGTTTAAGGTTTTGTGTGACGGTTGCGATGGTGGTTCTACGGTGGTGTGTGGCAACCGTTGGTTACGGGTTTCTGTCCGTGTCAATCACTGGTTCGATTTCTGGAACCCTAAACGTTGCCTCTAAGGTGATGGCGGCGTTCGATGGTTCTGGTGGTGGCAACTGGTGGTTCGGTGGTGGTTCTAACCGTGGGGTTCACTCCTACGGCGGTGGCACTATTTCTGTGGATTTTTCTGCGGTGGCTTCTTCAAAATCAGGTTATATCTTTCTGATTTTGGCTTCTATTGCTTTCGGTATGAGGTTTATACGTACTGGTATATCCCTTTTTGACTGATTTCTAGGGTTTGCTATATCTAATTCTATGAATTGCGATAGGCCTTACTGTCTTCTGATTAAAACTCGTTGCTTTGAGTTTGTTGCCTTCGGTTCTGTGGGGTTTTGCCTACTGTGATGAGAGAAACTTACTGAATTTCTCTAAATTGAATCTTGTCTAGATTCTCGTCTCTTGAAATCAATCTGATTTCTCTGTTTGGTGCCGGTTGATGGTAGAACACTACTGTGTTCGTCTGCCCCGTGTATCAATCTGGCAATCTCTTTGCCAATCTCCTTAGCGACGATGTTCTAATCGCCGGGTGTATTTCTTCGACTGTTTCTCTCGGTAAATGATGAGAATTTCAGGATCTATTAACCTGTTGCTCTGATACCAAATGTTGGAAAAACTCTCTAAATAAACAATCACAGGATTTACTAAACTGAACTTTTATTAATAATCTTTGAAATACACACTTTTACAATCTTTACAATACAATCTATATATACTAGACGAAAGGGTGCGAGTGAACCGACACAATGGTTCGTGGTACCCTTTCATGAATGGTTGCGACTTTTACGAATAGTTGCAACTCTTCAAGTTTACTACATGCTATTCTAGGCCCTTATACTTTAGATAATTACATATTAAACTCTAAACTATTACATAATCAAGATTAAACTAACAAAAGTGATTGACATCACACTAAACCATGATTTTGGTTTACTAACACCGAGTGTCGGATATAGAAAAATTCTATCAGCATTAACTTGACCAGGCACTGTAATTTGGTGTTGAGAACAACGGATGACAAATAGACTAAGACACTATAAGGGGGTGAGAAGACCAAACTATGTAATTCGGTGCTTTAATACCAACTTTAAAGGGTAATTGTTCATATAAATACTAAGTATTCAAGAAACATATCATCACCACATTCACCTATATCAACTTATATATCTTTTAGACACAGCTAGTATAACAATGTCTGGACGTTATGGAGAATCTAGTAAAAGATGTACGGAAAACAAGAAGTCGAACTGGAGGAACAGGTATTCTATACCCTTCAAAGTGGATGGCCAATGCCAGAACGTGTCAAGCGAACGTTGGCACACTTGGAAGAGCAAAATAAGTGTAATGGTCGGTGATGCTTTGTAATAAGTGCAGATTGTAGGCAACTCGAAGCAAACATAAAACAAAGGAAATGTACGATAACAAAGATGAAAATGGAACTCCAAAAAAAATAATAAAGTCTTGATGAAGAAAATGTAAGTGACTTGCGTTTAAGGAATGAGAAACTGGTGGAGTTTTACCGTATCATGTCGAAGATTCAAGAGAGACATGCTTTTATTGATCATACTAGTCAATAGTATAAGGGTAATTAGGTTTTAAGTTGGTTCCCTTTTGTAACATCCGATTAACTTAATTTTAGCCTAAATATATATGTAATTTAATTTAACTTGTATTGTTAAAGTTGTTTATAAACAAGAATGCAACAAAAATTTAAGGTAATTCTTGTTTAAAATCGTAGTAAACATGAGTGTGTGTGTGTGTGTGTGTGTTTGTGTGCGCGCAAGTGTGTGTATCAACACTATTAAATAGAACAGTGACCATTTTCGCTTTCAATTTGACAAAGTTATTTTCAATTGATGTTCAAAACAAGTTATCAATGTTACATAATATGTTTATATTTTGAATTTGAGTGTTTAAAGGGTTTATTGGAAAAATCAGCAATGAAGGAGTCAAGAACACCATAACTAGACATAAAGCCCCCACTTTGTGAGCCTCGAACATCATTGTCCTGAGACTTAGAAACTCAGACCACCCCAGATCCTGAGTTTATGAGTTTTGAATTCCTGGTCTTGAGTTTGTAGATCTTGGACCTATGTCAATTCAATGTTGATATTTTCTAAGTTGTAATAAAGGTAAATGGATCCTTAAACTCAAACAAAGACAAGCTTTAGATAAGAAAAATGTTTTGGAACTCAAACATGAGAGTTTGTAAAACACGGACTCAAAGGAAAGAATGATGAAATAGCTAAACTTTGTACCAAAACCAAGTCTCTGAATCTCGGTACCCCATTCTCGGGTTTAGAAACTCGGTACCAGCTCAGAATCATTTATTTGGGTATCAAATATAATTGGATTAAATACATATTTTAAGCATGTCTATCAATACTGAAAAAATAAAAGCTTATTACATATATTCTAATATTGTCAAAGCTTAATAAAAGTGTCAATGTCTATGCCTTTTAATTAACTCATTTTATTTTGAATATGAATTACAAGTTAATTAACTATTACCTGTGCTAAAAATCTATTAACACTTAAAAAGGAATCAAAGCCAGAATTTTTGGAAGTCAGCTAAAGATTATTAAGTCTGTCAACCTAACAGTCAAGCCAAAGCTAGAATCTAAATGTCAAAGTCGACTAATGGTTAAAAGTCAAAGTTAAAACGAAAGACAAGTATGTTTTCTTGATTTATCAGGATGTGGTGCAATCCTACTATAGATTTCCATTGCCAAGCCTAAAGAACAGTGAGTTATAGATTTAATTGATGTACTTGCATATTATGAAATGAGACATATTGCATTTATTTATAGATTACATCCTATTCAGTGTTGTTTGATATTGACACTGGAGTATTTTCTGTAAACACTTATCAATTAGTACCACTCATATTTATTTAGGCTATGTCACTTTGGACATGCTTTTTATAGTCCGTGGACTGTTGACTCTACGTGTTATTATGACATTTGGCTCTAGACTCATTGTGCATGAAATAAAGTCGGAGGCCGGTGCTGTTATCTTTCTTGTTTCTTTATCATGAATATCCAAATGATATATCGATAAAAATGTGTTATAATCTTTGTGATATATGAAAAGAAGTCCTTTTTGTGAAATAACTTAGTAGTTGGGTAGGGTTCAGTTCTTGCATCACTAGGTTTATAACGTCTTTTCCGATATCAAGTCGCCTAGAGCTTGATAGATTATGTGGTTTACCCAATCGATAGGGTTTGGATAAGATTATCTTTTCTTCAAATCCTTTCTCAACTCTCAGCTCTCAGCATTTATCAACTTGGCTCCCTTCGACTCACTTATCAGAATTAATCAGTCAGCTTTACCGTGAAGGCATGATTTAATACACCACTATATTCTGTCAATACCCCTCTCATTTACATTTTACCTATGTTTGAACCTGTCAGCATCTCGTGATAACTGACCCTTCTCAGCTAGTAGACCTAAAGACCCCCACCCACACAAACTACAAGGTGATTTACTCCCTCGGTAGGTCTTCCGGCTCTAGTTAGTCAATTGAACCCACATATTTACCTAATCAATCATTTTGTTGCAATATCGAAGTCAACAAATATATATATATATATATATATATATATATATATATATATATATATATATATATATATATATATATATATATATATCAATGAAGCTCAACTTTAAGCTCAAGAGGTATTTCAGAATATAAATAAATGAATCAAAATTGGTGAAATAATCATAATAAAATGTAGCTGATTAACATGATAGATCCAAAAGTATCATAGGATATGAACGAGAGATAAATGATTAAATCTGATATGGAATCAGAATAAATCAGATTTCAAACGAGAATTCAGAATGAATTGGAGAATAAGAAGTCTGGGAGAATTCGAAATGAGATGGAAAATCTGATATATTATATGGAATGATTCTCATGAATAAATACTCGGGAAATATAGAAATAATTCACAATGAATGAGCGAATTGGGAGAATTATAAATGGATATAGGATAATCAGAATAAAAAGAGAATCTCAAAAGAATTGAGATAACGAAAATCATAGGGACTAGATCAATTACACTAAATGAAATACCTCAGAGATCAAGAACTTCTCAAGCATCAAGTATAAAATGAAAAATGTTTCTTTTTAGGTCACAAGTAAGCTCAAAAATATTTTGTTATCACACTTCTCAGAAGATTCACCATTGTAAATCTTTACCGAAAGTTTGCCAGTTAATATCATTTTACTTTTGTTTATCTTCGGAAGATATTTGAGTTTAAGATTAGAGTGTTGTCTAGTCTCTTGATTATGTAAAGATTTTGAATCCAAAGAAATTTTTTTTACAAAATAAACGACATTTTCAAGATAAAGTTCAATCTCTTCTTCATCTTCAATGATTGATGTTTAGACTTTGAAAGTTGGATCATTTTCATCATACTAAAGAAAGAAAGAATAAAGGAGAGACCGACATGTGACATATTCATTTACTAATTTACTGGTATATTGATTCATGTATTATATGAGTATTAAAAAAACCAATTATTTCTAATATATACATATATATAAACTAAATATTATTATAAGAATTATAAAAAATAAATAAATTAAATTACCACTCTTAATGTGGTATAAAAAATTATAAAAAAGTTATCTAGAATATGAAATTGAATTTCTAATATGACATATATAGGACTAACAATTGAAAAGTAGTGAACATATTTATACTTCCTCTCTTTTATTATGTTTTGTTTGTTGTTGTGCTATCATCATTCTCATAAAAGTCAATAAAATAAGGGTAAATTACAATTTTCGTCCCTGTGCTTATACACAAATTATGGTTATCGTCATTATTACAATTAAATTACAATTACAGTACTTATAGTTGACAATTTATTATGTCTCTGGTCCCTTTCTCCAATATTTTTTTTAAAATGACAATTTTACCCTTTTATTTTATTTCACTTTTGGTCGTTAATCAAATTATTTCTTTTTATTTCTTTTTATTAATAGTTTATTCTCTTACTATTTTTTTATATATTTTATATGTATTAATTATATTCTCTAATTATTACTATTAAAATTTAATTGAAGTAATAGGTTATTCAATATGTTGTCTTTATTTATTTATTTGATATTATTATTACTAGTATTAGTATTATTATTTATTATAATTTAATTATTTACATGACTAAGTATTAATAAATGAAATAACTTGTACATGACTTAATTTAATATGTTGTATTATTGTTATGATTGTTATAAATACTATTATTTTCGTTCACACATACTGATATTAGATATATATATATATATATATATATATATATATATATATATATATATATATATATATATATATATATATATATATATATATAGAGAGAGAGAGAGAGAGAGAGAGAGAGAGATAGAGAGAGATTTAGGTTCAAGTGAGTACCACTCATTATGCAGTGCACCAGAAGGTACCACTCTTAAAAGTAATTTTTTTAAAAAAATTTCATTAACGTGTTTTAATTAATATTACACAGATGATATATGAATTTCACGTAAATCCGAATATTCTAAGTGCATGAAATCACGCATCAGATATATGCAAGTTCACATATATTCAAAATTATGTAAGTGTACGTTCACATCATTTTTATGGAGCTAGGAAATGTGAATGTATGTGAAATTTACATATGATCTGCATAATGTTAATTAAAACATGTTTATGAAAAAAAAAATTTAAAAAGTTTTTTTAAAGGTGGTACATTCTGCTGCACTGCATAATGGGTGGTACTTTCTCGAACCATACTATATATATATATATATATATATATATATATATATATATACACACACACACACACAGGGAGAGGCATTTTTAAGAACTTCAAAGATGATGAGAACCTAGGAACCTTTTAGAGCCCTTGGATCAAAAAAGTATTTTTGGAATAAAAAATATTATCTTTCTCTCTCCACCTTTTTAATTGTATGCATCTCTTTTTAACTTTCTCTCTCTTACTTTTTTTTCATTTTCATTTTCTCTTCTTTTATGAGAATTGATTTTAATATTAAAAAACATTTTTTATAAAAAAAATAATTTTTTTCTATATAGAAAATTATTTAATTGCTAAAAAATTAATGTATTCTATATACAAATATTATGTGTCTATATAGAATGTTATATAATTCTATATCTTTTTATGTAGATTAACACTATTATTCATAATCTATGTAGAATGTTATGTTTTTTTTTTTATATATTTTCATATATTTTTATGTTTATTATACATTTCTATATCTTTTTATGTAGATTAACATTATTATTCATTGTGTTTTTGGTAAATTTTATATCAGTTGCATACCAAGTGTTTGATAAAATATCTAAATGAAATCTTATTATTTTTTTTGTTTCAATGTGTTTTTTTGGTATATTTTACCATTTAATCTACGTAGAATATATGATACTTGACATTGTACACGACATTCTACGTAGATTGCATGTCATTCTACGTAGATTCCATGTCATTCTACGTAGATTGCATGCCATTCTACGTAGATTGCATGACATTCAACGTAGAATGCATGACATTCTACATAGATTGCATGACATTCAACGTAGAATGCATGACATTCTACGTAGATTGTACATAGAATATGTTTGTCGATAGTATACATAGAATATGACAGATTCATTTTCCATGTTTTATAATGAAGATTATTTGTAAGATATTATATTTATAATGATTGTAATCGTTATTAGATGTTTTACATGATAATCTATGTAGATCACATGATAATCTACATACAATATAATACAAGACTACTTGTAAAAATCACACATAATCTATGTACAATGTTATGTTTCTTATATATTTCATATATTTTTATGTTTCTTATACAATTCTATAGCTTTTTATGTAGATTAACATTACTATTCAACGTGTTTTTGGTATATTTTATATCAGTTGCATATCAAATCCTTGATAAAATTTCTAAATGAAATCTTATTTTTTTGTTTCAATGTGTTTTTGGTATATTTTACCATCTAATCTACGTAGAATATATGATACTTTACATTTTACACGACATTCTACGTAGATTGCATGTCATTCTACGTAGATTGCATGCCATTCTACGTAGATTGCATGACATTCAACGTAGAATGCATGACATTCTATGTAGATTGTACATAGAATGTGTTTGTCAATACTATACATAGAATATGACAGATTCATTTTTCATGTTTTATAATGAAGATTTGTTTGTAAGATATTAGAATTAAAATGACTGTAATAGTTATTAGATGTTTTACATGATAATCTACGTAGATTACATGATAATCTATATACAATATAATACAAGACTACTTGTAAAAAATCACACATAATACAATCTAATCGGGGATGGGGATGGGGACGGATACGGGGAAAACCGATTAATTTAGACGGGGACGGGGACGGGGATGGTATTGCCAACCCCCGCCCCGTATACCCGATTATATACCCGTTTAAGCCCCGGTTAAGTACCCGATTTATATAATTATATGCACTGGAATTTTTTTTATTTATATTATATATTTATTCACTTATTGAAAACAACTGTCCTCAACCTAACCCTACTTGTTATTTCACTTTCTTTTCTTTTCTTGCTTTCCAGATCCAACGTTCATTTCCAGCCCTTCCCCTTCACCCCTTGTCCCTTGACCTCCTCCAGCGGCGGCATCTTCCTCCAACAGCGGCGTCATCTTCCTCCAGCAGCACCGGCGGCGAATTCCTCCAGCAGCTCCGGCGGCGACTTCCTCCTGCAGTCCAGCGGCGGTTAGTGTTGTAAATTTAACTCAAATGGATGAATGTTGTAGGTAAATTTAATTCAAATGGATGAATGTTGTAGGTAAATTTAACTTCCTCCAGCAGTCCAGCGGCTGCTGCTCACGGCGGTGGGTGTGGCGCCTCACGAAGGCAGAAGGCTGCTGCTCCTGTGCTCCATCATTGTAACTCTGTAAGTTTTTGAATGCTTTACACATAAAAGCATCATCTTCATCTTCTTCGTTGAAAGTAGATTAAGAAAATGATTGAGGGTTGATTTTTTGGTATATTTAGTTTAAGCTCTTCATCTATAAAAGATTTCTGCTCTTCAGGGGGATTAAAACTTACTGCTTTTCATCTATAGTATTTATAAAATTAGATTGTAATAAATGATTAAGTAAATAATTTAGGGTTGATTTTTTTTGGTATTTTTAGTTTTTGCTCTTAATCTATAAAAGTTTATGCTCATCAGATTCTAAAAAGTTTATTAAATCAGATTTTATTAAAAGTGTCTCATGTTTACGTGTGTGTGTGTTTGTGTATAATGACTCTTTTATTTAGTTTAACAATGATTTTAATGTGTTGATTATTGTAGCAATTTGGCGTGACAACCGCTTAAATGATCGAATGAGTTCGTATGGATTTAGGTAAACGATATTGATGTTCAAGAAGGAGTTACATTTCTAAGTGACGACGAAGATTTGAACTTTTTATTTAGTTTTGTAATAATATCCGCATATCCTAATGTGTTTTGAAAATTTGGATTGCTATGTTTTTGTTTCGGATGTGTATGGATTTTTGATGTCTTAATTATTGTATCTTAATTTGTTAATATGTTGAACCCGATAGTGAATTTTACCCGTTTAAGCTTAAACGGGGATCCCCGCGGTGAATTTAACCCGTTTAAAAAACCGTTTATATTAAACGGGTTTCCCCGAATACCCGTGGGTTTCCCCGAATCCCCGATGGGGATTCCCCGTTTACATCCCCATGGTTTTTAATCGGTTCTGGTATTCAAAATATTAATCGGGGACGGGGACGAGGGGACCAATCCCCGCCCCGTAACCGCCCCGTTGCCATCCCTAGCAATCTACGTACAATGACATTCATTCTACGTAGAATGACATGCAATCTACGTAGAATGTCATGCAATCTACGTAGAATGTCGTGTAGTATTTCAAGTATCATATATTCTACGTAGATTACATGATAAAATATACCAAAAACACATTGAAACAAAAAAAGAAGATTTCATTTAGACATTTTATCAAACACTTGGTATGCATCTAATATAAAATATATAAAAAACGCATTGAATAGTAATGTTAATCTACATAAAAAGATATAAAAATGTATAATGAACAAAAAAATATATGAAATATATAAGAAACATAACATTCTACATAATTATGAATAGTAATGTTAATCTACATATAAAGATATAGAATTATATAACATACTATATAGACACATAATATTTTTATAGAATACATTAACTTTTTAATAATTAAATAATTTTCTACATAGAACTAAATATTTTTTTTTTCAAGAAATAGTTTTTTACTATTAAAATCAATTTTCATAAAAAAAAAGAAAATGAAAATGAAAAAAAAGTAAGACAGAGAAAGTGAAAAACAGATGCATACAATAAAAAGGTGGAGAGAGAAAGATAATATTTTTTAATTCCAAAAATATAATTTTGATGCGAGGGCTCTAAAAGGTTCCAAGTTCTTACAATCTTTGAGGTTCTTAGAATGTCTTGCAATTTATGTACAATCTACGATGAATCTATCATATTCTATGTAGAGCATCGACGAACGTATTCTATGTACAATCTACGTAGAATATCATGGAATCTACGTAGATTGTCATGCAATCTACGTAGAATGTCATGCAATCTACGTATAATATAATGCAATCTACGTAGAATGAAAAACAATCTACGTAGAAACGCATGCAATCTACGTAGAATGTCATGCAATCTACGTATAATGTCGGGTATAATGTCAAGTATCATATATTCTACGTAGATTACATGATAAAATATACCAAAAATACATTGAAACAAAAAAAAAGAAGATTTCATTTAGACATTTTATCAAACACTTGGTATGCAACTGATATAAAATATACCAAAAACATATTGTATAGTAATGTTAACCTACATAAAAAGCTATAGAATTGTATAAGAAACATAAAAATATATGAAATATATAAGAAACATAACATTTTACATAGATTATGTGTGATTTTTTACAAGTAGTCTTGTATTATATTATAGGTAGATTATCATGTAATCTACGTAGATTATCATGTAAAACATCTAATAACTATTACAATCATTATAAATCTAATATCTTACAAATAATCTTTATTACAAAACATGGAAAATTAATCTGTCATATTCTATGTATAGTATCGACGAACATATTCTATGTACAATCTACGTAGAATGTCGTGTAGAATGTCAAGTATCATATATTCTACGTAGATTAAATGATAAAATATACCAAAAACACATTGAAACAAAAAAAAATTTCATTTAGACATTCAATCAAACACTTGGTATGCAATTGATATAAAATGTACCAAAAACACAATGAATAATAATGTTAATCTACATAAAAAGATGTAGAAATGTATAATAAACATAAAAATATATGAAACATATAAAAAACATAACATTCTACATATATTTTGAATAGTAATGTTACTCTACATAAAAAGATATAGAATTATATAAAATTCTATATAGACACATAATATTTGTATATAGAATACATTAATTTTTTAGCAATTAAATAATTTTCTATATAGAAAAAAATTATTATTATTTTTTTTATAAAAAACGTCTTTTTAATATTAAAATCAATTCTCATAAACTAAAGAGAAAATGAAAATGAAAAAAAAAAGTATGAAAAAGAGATGCATACAATAAAAAAGGTGGAGAGAGAAAGATAATATTTTTTATTCCAAAAATACCCTTTTGATCCAAGGGCTCTAAAAGGTTCCTAGGTTCTCACCATCTTTGAGGTTCTTAAAAGAGTCTCTCCCTATGTCGATAAAGCTTAACAAAATATATGACTTAACATATTACATGTTCTAATCAAATTATTACTTTACGTATAAATATATTCCTTATGTGGTTTAGCTAAACTTAACGAGTTAATATGTTAAGTCATATATTTCATGAAAATGGTATTTTAATACATTTTTGTAAAACTAATTAATACGTATCTACTTAACAAAACAATTAAATTATTAGGTACAGGTTAATACACATATGTATAATGTTGGCAAAAAATTTTGGTTAATTATATAAGTATTTATATGAAGTAACATATAATAAACAGAATACGTTCAATAAAGTATAAATAATTGAATATGTATTTTAAATAAAATATAATAATAATAATAATAATATGATACGACTTATTCATATATATATATATATATATATATATATATATATATATATATATATATATATATATATATATATATATATATATATATATATATGTGTGTGTGTGTATGTGTGTGTGTGTAAAATAATATATAATATATAAAACGTTATTTTCGATTAAAGTTTTAAAATAATTAATAAAAATAAAAGAAAGTAAATAAATTATCGTCATATATTATTTCATTTATATACGTGAATTAACAATAATAATAATAAAAGACAAAATATTAAAAATTTATTTATTTTAGTCAAATTGTAATAATAAGAAAAAAAGTACATTTTAATTAAATAATGATAGAATTAAAAGTAATTAAAAATAATATAAAAAAGAAAGTAATTGGTCAAGTACTAAAACTGAAACCAAATTGAAAGGGCAAAATGATCATTTTTCAAATAATGTATGGTCAAAAGACCAAAAGCATAACAAAAGAGCAACCATAGTTACTGAATTTGTAATTTTGATGCGAAGGATAGTAACCATAATTTGTATATAACCACAAGGATGAAAATTGTAATTTACCCAAATATAAAACAAGTAGTTGGTCAGGGACCAAAACTGAAACTAAATTAAAAGAACAATACAGTTATTTTTTAAATAATGGCCGGTTAAAAGACCAAAACCATAACAAGAAGACAACCATAGGTACTGAAATTGTAATTTTGATGCGATATTGACGGACACCATAATTTGTATAGAACCACAGGGACGAAAATTGTAATTTACCCACAAAATAATTTGTAATTGGTAGTTATTTTATATTTTAATTTTTGTTGAAGTATATTAATTTAAATTGTATAAATTTGTCATTTACCCACAAAATAATATGCAATTGGTAGTTATTTTTTATTTTAATTTTTGTGAAGTATATTAATTTAAATTGTATAAATTTGTCAGAGACCCTTAAATTAAACTATATATGAGTTTTACTATTGAAGCTGTTTGAATTAATATTAAATATATATTGCCCAAGTAAGTGAAACTTAATATAACAACTTTAGTGTCAATTTAATAAACAATTAATTTATTTGAAATTAAGTTATTTTAAAATATAAATTTTTTAACATTTAGTTTTGTTGGATACAATTATATATAGAGTTGAAAACAATATATTGTATTAGTTCTAGGGTGTGTTTTGTAAATATTGAATTGTTGTATTTGAATATAAATAGTAAGTGGAATAATAGAAAAGGAATCATCTGATAGAACAGAAGGTGGATACGGATCTGATTAGAGAGAATAAGAGAAGTGCTTTGCAAGAAAGCCAAGAACATCAATGTAATATTCTCTCTTTAATCATTCAATATAGTGTAGCATTCGATTTAATGTGTTGATAATAATTGTTCATATGAATTGTGTTTAATGTAGTATGAATTGCATGAAATATGAATTCACAATTGGTATCAGAGCCTAATATGGCTGAAATTGATTGAATTTTGAAATCTGAAAATTCATTTTTCGAACAAATTTTTTTTTACGAAAATCAGAAAAATCAAAATGGTTTTTGATTCTGTGGATGAAATAGATTGAAAATTGGATCGAAGGTGAAGATTTTAAAGGCAATTTCAATGGTATAAGTATTAGATGGTAACTCAAAACACGCAAAAAGTAATTTGAAATTTTCTAATTTTTCGAAACTGTATGTGTTCTTCACTATTCTTGCATTAATTTGAGAGTTTGATCTGATTTTAGACAAAATTGTCTCTCAAAATGTGTTTGTAATCAAAAACCGAACTCTCGAGTTCATTTTGAAATCAATTGGATGTGTTTTAGTTAGGGATTTTAAACTTGGATTTTTGAAAAACTGGTTAAACTCGGATAAAACTAAAATTTTAGTTTTAATCGAGTTTGATATAGACATATTCGAGTTGCATAAGACGTTCAATCGAGTTTGATGCATGCTTCATTCGAATTTGACATATGCATTGATCGAGTTGCACTTCAGCTTTATTCGAGTTGCAAAAGGAATCATTCGAGTTTAATTCATTCATTCGAGTTTGATTCATTCATTAGAGTTTGATTCTAGTTTCAGGCTTATTCATTCGAGTTTGATTCCTTGTTATTCGAGTTTAGTGATTAATCAATCGAGTTTATTGCCTTTTTAACCGAGTTTCATACTTAGTTCATCGAGTTTCAAGCTACTTCAGTCGAGTTTAATTCTTCATCAATCGAGTTTGATTTTATTCATTCGAGTTTCATCTTTTATCATTCGAGTTTGACTGTATGACCTATTCTGCTTAAATTAGTCATAACTTTTGACTGGAACATCGTTACGGGCAATTTTATGCAGAAAAGCTGAAATTTTAACGTCAAAAAGTCGTTTCAGAGCTGATTTTTCACAAGTTATTATTTACTGAAATAGTTTTTCAAAGTTTTATCAGAATTCACTCAGTTTTTCCATAAAAGATCTTGGAAGATTTTTTTTCAGGCAATTCATAATGGAATTTGAACAATTGTCAAAGTCTGAGCTGATTGTCAAACTTACTGAATCTGAGAAGATTCGTAAGAACAATTATGACATTCTCGTTTAGTTAAATACTGATAAACATATGGCGTTACGTGACGTACAAATACTGAACGAAGAAATTCAGAGCTTAAAAGATAAACAAATCTCTGAGAGTTGTGCTCATCGATTGAAAATATCTGAATTACTTAAAGAACTTGATGCTCTGAAACAAGAAAATTTTCAGACTGCAACTCAACTCAAATATCTTTTGCATTAAAGATCTGATCTTTACAAGAAAGTTAAAGATCTTGAAGAATTACTTTCGAAGTCAAATGATACTGATCAAAATTGTATTTTAAACAAAAATGAAGAAATTTTGCTCTTCAACAAGAGTTGTCTTTAACTAAAGATTTGATTGAGAAGGAAAGACATGAGTTCTTACTTAAAGAACAAGATTTTAAATCAAAATCTGAATTGTTTGAAGATGAAAGACAAATGTTCTTAATCAAAGAACAATCTTTTAAATCTGATTACCAATCATTTGATCATGACAGAAATTCAAATTTAGTCATTATCAAAAGTTTGGATGATCATATACTTCATCTTACAAAACAATTACATGTGTTTACTTCATCAACTGAGTCAAAGGTTATGTAGGTCCCGAGAGGTTCCCAAAGTACATAGCTTTAAGCTGTAGAGGGGGGGGGGGTGAATACATCTATTTAAAAACTACACTTTATTTTCTCAATGTTTGTATGTATTATCAACAATTTGTTAATTACAAACAAGCTTGAATGCAGAATAGTTCAAGCTGAGATGACAGATACAACAGTATGTTTACTAGTCTAAGACAAACTCAAACTAGAATACAATGAATACACTCACTAAGAAGCACTCACTGTGTTTACATGACTTAAGGGAACAGCTTATGTAAAACAGCTTAGACACACAGATACTGGTTTACACAGAAGGCTTGCATGCATGAAAATCACACTTGCACGTTCACTCTTGGTTTCAGCACTTAGCTTTCTTCACACATCTTTCTGTCTTTAGAAGCTTCCTTTTATACTCATTCAGAGGATCTAAGAGAAACATCTTCATTGGACGAAATGAAAAGAAGAAGTCTTGTTGAAAAGACAACATAACCTTTTCTGCACTTTTTCTGAAAAGCAGACTTGTCTTCACATGTGCAGAACTTTTGTCTTTTTACTTTGTCTACTGTTGCATTGCCTTTAACTAATTTAGGAATGACAACTTTGCGTCTTTCTTCCTTGTAAAGGCCTATTTTGATATAAGAAAAAGGTCTGTCACCCTTTTTCAAATAACCTTTTGTCTTCATGTTACAGAACAGCTTGGGCAGGTTGAGCAGTTCTGTTTTCCACTTTGTCTTCGACTTTGTAAACTGCTCTTGTAGTAAAAAACAATACATGATAACTTGGAAACATATTCCATAAAGTGTTTAGCCTGTTCACAAAGAACAGGTTCTGTTCACAAAGAACAGAACACTTTAAAAGTGCCCAAGCTGCTCACCAGTGTAGAGCAGCGTAGACAGTTTATGTCCAGCCTGTTCGGCAGACAGAGCAGCTTGGACAAACTGTCTTAGTTGCAACACATGCAACACATAGAACAACTTATGACTAATATTGCAAATCATTTTCAGGCTTCAATAAGGTATATAACAGGCCTTAAATTCAACCTTCAAATCCATCAACAGGTTTGATTATCAATCTCCCCCTCAGATGTAGAACAGGTTTGACTGAGGCCTTTTTGTGCCTAACAATCTCCCCCTATTTGCAATAACCAGTCTAAGCTGGTCTTATCAAAAATCATTGTATATTTTTACAGTACATTTTGCAGAATTGAAATTACAACATTACAGTAAAGTAAAAGATAAGTTTATATATACACTGATTCTTGATTACATACAACAACACATGTTTTTACAAGAGTACAACTAATGTACAAAAGTATTTTACAACTAATGTAAAAGAAAAGATTACAACTTATGTAATAATGTACAACTAATGTACAAGATGTACAACTAATGTACAAGATGTTTGGACTGTTTGAGTTGGGAGCAGATAATGGCAAGCCTGTCCAACTGATGGACAACTCCCATTCTTCACCTACCCAGATGGCAGGTGGACTTCATTACACTGGAGGGGGTTCCTGGAACATCTTTTCCATTTCTTCTCTTGTATCCTCAAGTTCTTGAATTTCACTTCTGATGAACATGAACTTGGGATCATTAAGCTCTCCTCTTTCATAGAAGCCTCTGAGCTGATCCCAGACGGCTGCTCTCCATCTGCTAGACTGCCTAAATGAAACTGCAAGTCTGAAGGCGGCAAGTTGTCTCAGATCAACTTTGTATAGCTCTGAGGCTCTTTGGAAGCATTTCTTCTGAGTTAGGGGATCTACAAAAAATGCCCCCAGCTCAGGTTCTTCAATAATTTTGCCATCCTCAAACTATATTCCACTTGGCAGGCTATGATCAACTCCCTTCATTTCAATGGCATAGTCGCCCTGTTCGATCAGTGTAAGGAGTAGCTCCATCTCTGTATCCTTCTTTGTTCTCCTGGCCTTTATTTTTGGATGTGTCACAAAGACACCTTCACTAATTTCCTTAGATATCAGGCCAAGATCCTTTACTCTTTCCATCAACTTCTTGACATATGCCCTGATCTGTTTAGCAGTTTCAGACTTTGATTCATTCAGGGCAACTGCCAGCTCAATCCACTCCCTGTATCCCATCTGAGCTACATCAGTGTGGTCATAAGTTTCCAATTCTGGGCCTGTTGCACCCATCCTTGTTATTTTAAGCTTCCACTGACTGCCTTTCCTTGATACAGGGACAGCTTTGACAATTGCTTCCTTGGCTAGCCTTCTTTCAGCAACATCATGAAACTTTTTCTTAGCCAAGTTGTCAAAGTGGTATTGAGCTCTTGCATGGGGTACTGTTGATTTGGTCACTAAGACCTGAGTACCTTTTTCTACTTCCTTCTCTTTCTCCCCTGCTGATTGTCTGGCAGCTTGCATTATTTTCTTTTGCACCTCCAAGGTAGACATTTTAATTTTCTTTGCTTCTTGGAGTGCAAAGGATTTAGCAGCTTTAGCAGATTCTTCTTCTTTTCTCAATTCCTCCAGAGCTTGAAGCTGTTCTTCTCTAAACTCAAAGTACTTGTGCATAGGATGACCCATCTCTTTAGCCCTGGCCTTGTGAAATTGAATTTCTGCCTGCTTCTGCTGCATGGGATCATCAGCTACCTTTTCTTTTCCTTTAGCTGCTGCTGTAGTGACAGCAGCCTCAGGAATTTCCTCTTCTTCTTCTTCAGATAGAATTAAGTGCCTCCTTTTACTGCTAGGCCTGTCCTCAGGAATGACTTCCTCCCCCTTAGACTGAGCAGGGTTTGGAGAGACAGCCTGAGTAGGCATAGCAGCTTGAGAGACACCTTCAGCTGCACCTGTTTCAAAGACATCTGCTGGCTGACCAGTGTGAGTTGCAGACACTGGTATCTCCTTAGGAGAAGAAGTTTTCTCCCCCTTAGACTTAGTCTTCGAGGCAGATGACTTCTCCCCCTTTGAAGGAGATGAAGCAGCGACTTCAACACCTGGTCTGCCTGAAGACACAAAGTCAGCAGGCTTGCCAGCAGGCTTAGTAGAAGGTTTAGGACCAACAAGGCTAGTCACTAAGTAAGCCAAGTTATCCTTCACCTCAGTAAGCTGGGAGAGACAGATCTGAAGAGAAGTGGAGTGGGAATCAGCAAGGGATGTAAGCTTAACAATATTCTCCCTGTCAGACGCTGTGAACAGCAGAGTTTGCAGCTGTGCAAGATGAAGTTCTAGAGAATCTTGCACATCAGCAAGATCTGATGACACAGAGTTTGATAGGGAGCCAATTAGAGTTTGTAAGCTAGCCAGAGTGGCTGGAAGAGTAGAGTTGCAAGAAGTGAGAAGTGATGACAGCTGTTGGGAAATAGCTGTCATTGAGGACACAGAGTCCTGCTGAATGGAAAGAATAGAGGAAAGGGAGGTGGACACAGTTTGCAGCTGAGCAGTGAGTGTTAACAGCTGTGGAGATTGATCAGGCTGTGGAGTGGTAGGGAAAGAGGCCTTGAACAAATCAAAGAACCCCTGAAGTTGTGCAGACACAGAGTCTGATATGATGGAGGGTAGAGAGTTCATGGTGTTTTCCAAAGAACCAACTTTGTTGGTCAGCAAAGAAAGCTGATCCTTCAAAGGCAGGTCTTTGGGAGATGGAGGTGTATGGGTAGATTGTTTTGAGTGGGTAGATGGAGAAGATGATGATGAAGCTGGTGTTTGAGGATGTGATGGAGAGGGAAGAGGGACTTTGGACAGAAGCTCCATAGCCTGGGCAAAAGTAAGATGACCCAGGTTGGAGGGATCAAGGGGTCCTTCAGCAGCGGCTGTAGCTGCATCACTAGGAGAAGGGGATGATGTTTGGGGCCTTTCAGATGCTGCTTGTGTTGCAACACCCTCATGAAGACCAGTGGTGGTTCCCTCTGCAG